>CAUYQG010162984.1:0-10435 GCA_963574415.1 Tarsius wallacei
TTACTTATATAGTCATACCTCATTTTCTATGAAAGATTTGTTCCAGGATCCACCTTAGATATAAAAATCTGTAGATGCTATGTGTCTTATATAAGATGGTTTTGTATTTTCCTTTTTTTTTTTTTTTTTTGAGTTGGAGTCTCACTCTGTCGCCCAGACTGGAGTGCAGTGCCCGCTCCTGGCCACCGCAGCCTCGACCTGCTGGGCTCCGGCAATCCTTCCACCTCAGCCTTCCAAGTAGCTGGAACTACAGGCGCGCGCTACCACGCCCGGCTAATTTTTTGATTTATTGTAGAGATGAGGTCTCGCCAAGTTGCCCAGGCGGGTCTTGAACCCACGGGCTCAGGCAATTCACTCACCTCGGCCTCCCAAGGTGTGGGATTACAGGCTGAGCAACCGAGCCCGGCTTCTTTTCTTTTTTTATAGTACTGCAAGACATTCAATCCACACCTTTAAAGTAGCTGCAGTGGGATTCATATAAAATTCTAAATCTCATGCTACTAATTTGCATAAGCAATTACAAGGGGAGACCCAAAAAACCCCAGAATTTATTTATAAAATATTGTGTATTTATTCTTACATGTTTAAACTTCAGTCACCTTCAAAGTACTCTCCGTTTGGCCCAATACACCTGTTGAGATATTTTTTCCACTGCTCAAAACAGTTGTTGAACTCATCAATTTTGATGCCTTTTAGTGCTTCGTCCATTTTGTGTTTTATCTCTTCCACACTGGCAAAGCTTTTCCCTTTGAGGACTTTTTTCATCCGGGGAAACAAAAGTCACTTGTGGCAAGAGTGGGTGAATAGAGAGGGTGGACCACGGGGGTCATGGCATTTGGCCAAAAACTGCTGAACACTCAGCACAGTGTGGCCAGGTGCACTCGTAAATCACTCATCATGAAGGGATGGACAAACACGTTGAAAGAATCTCAACAACAAAAAAAATTCACTGAAACTGAACGCAGCCTCTAACAACAACACAAACGGGTACACTGATTCCGATGGGTTCCTAGAACACTTACCTAGAAGGGGGCAGCCTCTGGAAAGCTTCCTTGTCTTTTTACCTTTACCCCAACCTGCTAGACAAACTCTTCTTCTTTCTTTAAATCTTGGTCAAAAATATCTTCTCCTCCATGAAATCTTCCCAGTATGGGCCTCGGCTGGATTTATACACAACAGACCTCAAATAAAATACCCAGTACACCCATTACAATTATCTGTTTACATGCCTGTTTTCTTGAGACCCCCTTGAGAAAGACAATATCTTATTTATTTTTGCCTTCCTATAATTCCATAAATATTTGTTGAATGAATCAATCAACAAATAAAATATATATGATTCTCAAGTTTTATCCTAACAGCTGTCATTCAATATAGATATCTTTCGATATCTGTTTTTGTCACTCTGAAGGGTCATTTTTGGTGAGAGGATAGCATCAAATGATACAATATTAATATAGAACAAGATATAGCAAGAATGAAATTTTTCATATTGCCATTTGGTTGTGCCTTGTCCCCCTCAGATGTCTCTCCTTTTTTTAGTGACACTATGTAATAACCCATAATGAGAAGCTGTGTTGCATCCTAATGAGACTTCCTGACTCAAACATCTGAGGTTTGAATTTATTTCCCATAAGTACCATTTCAACTAAAAGTTTGCTTTCTCTATGGCAGTGAGTATGCCATTTGTCATCTGCTAAGTGCCCATACCTTCCCCTTATCTGTATTAATCTCCTTTACATTCAAATACTTCTGAGAGCTGACTTCGTAGTTAGCTTTTCTATACAATTTCCTTCTTAGAATGCCTAACTCTTCCTGGCTTCATATCTATTGTTCCCAAAATAGAATCGTTTACTGCTTCAAATTTCAGCTTGACTGTCTGCAGTGATTTAGGGCAAGTTTCTGCTCTTCCTCAGAATGATCAAATTCCACACGGTTAAAAAAGCTTGACCCTGTCATTTTGTATGAAGTTGTGTTTTTAAATATTTTCAAGTGTCTTGGATGTTAGCAACATTGATTTTGTATACCAGAACATAAGTAAATTGGCAATTTTAATGCCTCCATATCAAATTTAGGAGAAGCAGTGTGGGTGAAAGAAAGAACGCTAGTCTGGGAGGCAGGGAAAAAGGGGGGATTCTAACAGTGTTCTGCCACTTGCCCAAGTCCTCCTCCTCTTCAAGTCTTAGTGGAAAGGAGGAGTGGAACAGAATGAACTTCCAGGTCTCTTTCAGGTCTAAAATGACCTAATTCCTTAATGGACTTCCCAGTGATTATTCATTCATTCAACATTGCTAAGGGCCCACTACTACTTAAGCCTTTTGAAGCAAATCCACACTGGATAGGGAGTGGGATGGTTGGTTAAGAGAATGTTATTACACCATATAAACTGATTGTATGTTTTTAATATTCAAGATCTTCTTTTTTTTTATTTTTTTGAGTTGGAGTCTCACTGTCACCCAGACTGGAGTGCCGTGGCCACTCCTGGCCACTGCAGCCTCAACCCGCTGGGCTCCGGCGATCCTTCCCTTTCAGCCTTCCAAGTAGCTGGAACTACAGGCACGAGCTACCATGCCCAGCTAATTTTTGATTTATTGTAGAGATGAGGTCTCGCCAAGTTGCCCAGGCGGGTCTTGAACCCGCGGGCTCAGGCAATCCACTCACCTCAGCCTCCCAAAGGCGCGGGATTACAGGCTGAGCCACCGAGCCCGGCTCAAGATCTTCTTAATGCAAACTATAATGACACAGTCATATAAAGACTTCAGTGAGCCAAGACCCATGGACTATTGGAGTATCATTAGATATAGCCCTATCTGGCTGCGTGTGGTGGCTCACACCTGTAGTCCAGCATTTTGGGAGGCCAAGGTGGGAGGATCACTTGAAGCCAGGAATTCAAGAGTACCCTGAGCAACACAGACCCATCTCTACAAAAAAAAAAATTTTTCTGTAATTAGCTGAGGCTGAAGTGGGAGGATCCCTTGAGCTCAAGGGTTTGAAGTTACAGTAAGCTATGATTGCACCACTGCACACCATTCTGGGCAACAGAGCAAGACCCTGTCTCTGAAAAAAAAAGAAAGAAGGAAATAGCCCAATCTGAAATCTATGCAGCTCTTCCAGTGAGCTGTTTGTAGAAAAGTAGTGCCCTAGGTTCTAGACCTAGTTCTCTCCCTCCCTTGCTACATGGCTTTGGGAAAGTCACATCACCTCTCAGGGCTCTATTTACTACTCTTTTTACTTCTCTGTAAAAAGAGGGAATGATACCTGATGACAACCAAGGTCCCTTGAACTCTAAACCAAATAGTTCTTTGAGATTAAAGGAGCCAAAGTGGTTATCTAGTCACAAAAAGAGGTACTACTGTTAGCAAAAGAAACTGGGCAGTTATTATGAGGATTACATTACTTCTTGAGGACAAGTAAGAAATAATGGCATAAAAACAATATGTTCCTACTCCAGCCTGGGTAATGGAGTGAGACTCCAACTCAAAACAAAAATAAAAACAAAAAACTAAAAAAAACAACATGTTCTTACTCCCAAGATTCTGGGATACCAAAGCAGACATTCACTGCTCACTTCTCAAAAATGAATTGTCCAGTTCACTGTACTCAAGAATAAAAATAGAGAGCTGGGCTAGAAAGTCCATTATCTGTATACTTGTGAGGAGAGATCTGTTTCCCAGTACTTTCCAAGTCTTGCTTGATCACTTATCATAACCATTCTCCCAAAGAATGGTCTATTTTTCCTTTCTTTTTTTTTTTTTTTGTGGTGCCAGAGTAAGGGGATGGAAGACATGTCTCATTTCTAGATTGCTTCCTTAGCTCTTGTATAAGCCTTATCTGCTTAAATTTCTTTTCCTGTTCCTAATCACATTCTCTGCTACTTGATAAAACTGGTACTCTAATCTACTGCTAATGCCATGGATATAATGACTCAGAAACAGAGAGAATGAGATATTTGTATAGAATTGGGTATGATTATCACATTTTAAAAACATTATTCAAGCTCTTTATGTCTCTTGTCAGATGAATTTTTATTTCATTTCTCAGGTGATAAATCTTTCAGTATTTTGAGAGACAGCTTTGAAAAGATGACTGGCCTCAGCATCTTTTATTCCTTCTTTTTTTTTTTTTTTTTAATGTCTTTTTAATATTCTTTTTTTTTTTTTTTTTACCTGCTGGCTCAGCTTTTGAGAGATCAGCTCCTGGAAGAAAGGCATGCCCCTGAGTTTGTGGCTAGCATCTAACATGGTCCTACCCTGGTTTTGCCAATTACATCTAGTCCAATTCCCACCGTCTCTATTCTGCTGTGCATCTGCTGGGTCAGTGTGACTTCACACTACTGCTCTGTTCCCCATGGTTGCAGGGTCAGATACCATCATCTCCAGGACTACTTTCTTCAACTCTTTTACTCTTACATAGCACTTTACAGTTTGTAAGACACCAGATAGAGCAATCATTTCATTTTCTTCTCTCAACAGCTCCTTGAGTTATGCAAGACAAACATTATGATCCCTGTTTTACAGATGAAAAAATTGAGACAAGATCAAATGATTTGTAGGCCGTCACAAAGCTGGGAAATAGGATTCAGAGTCAGCTTTATCTGGGTAGCAGAACCCTATTCTTGCAGGGAAAAAGATGGCTACAATAGAATCGTGTTATGGAGAAATTTCCTAAATCACCTTTGGATGACTACTCAGGGGATTCTCTGAAGATGGGGGCCTGTGTCCTGTGGCTTACTCCCTTTCTCACCCAGCTCCCTATTGAGGTGACACACATTGTGAGATACACAGTGAATGGAAGACGCAGGACACCGGGGTCTAAAGGAGATCCCATACATACCCAGGGAGACTGGACCAGGGGAGGACTGATGAAGGGTGGTGTCTCTGCCACACTGTTTAAAATGGCAAGAAAGACCAAGGCCCAGGAGCGTGGGGTGGGGGCGGAGGGGTCTGCCTCTCTAGTGAGTCTACAGTGAAAGCTTTCAATCCTGGGGCTACCTGAGGGGCCTAGCCAACCCCCAACTGAGTGAGATCACTCAACAGATAAGGAGGAACTGTGCCTATCTACTTCTTGCCCATAACTCTGAGGAAAACCCCTGATTTTGTTCAGGCCTGCCTCTACTGAGAGGAATATCACAGGTGGGTCAAACTACCACTCTCAGGGTCACACAATATCTTTATATGGATTAGAAAAAGGTATCCTCTCTCAGTTACCTTTGTGAAAAGGAAAAAATCATGTTCCCTTCCTTTGGGCAGATGTAGCTCTACACCAAGGTACACAGCTCAGCAAGTGGATTTTATCTCCTGCTTACCCTCTAAACCAGTTGTCCTCATGCAGTAGAAAACCTACACAGTGGCACACAGCAACGCAACCCCTCCCCATTCATTCTGGGAGCATCCAAAGAACTGAAGGGCCACTCCCACCTCACCTTGGCCTGGTGGACCCAGCTAACTAGCCTTGTTCACCACTAGGCCACTGGAGAACAAGCATCCTTCTTGTTTTTCCTGATTGCTGAACTATCACAACACAAGAGGTCACAAAAACCTGACTTGCCCAGGTGCTGATATAAGTGGCCAAAGCAGATCAGAGATTATTTAGGGGAAGTCAATAGCTTGAAGGAGGATGGCCAAGCTGAATAACTAAAAGAGAGGACTCCTATTGAGATAGATTTAATATATGAAAGAACACATTTTTAAAAATGTATTTATTATTATTATTTTTTAGTTCGAGTCTCACTCTGTCGCCCAGACTAGAGTATAGTGGCACGCTCCCGGCCACTGCAGCCTCAACCTGCTGGGCTCCGGTGATCCTGTTGCCTCAGCCTTCCAAGTCGCTGAAACTACAGGCGTGCACTACCACACCCGGCTAATTTTTGATTTATTGTAGAGACAGGTCTTGCCAAGTTGCCTGGGTGGGTCTCAAACCCGTGGGCTCAGGCAATCCATTTGCCTCCGCCTCCCAAAGTGCTGGGATTACAGCCTGAGCCACCGAGCCTGACCAAAAACACATTTTCAAAATAAGAAGTTTAAGGAAATTCAAGTCGAAATTGGAAATAAATTATCAGAATGAAGAAAAATGGCTTTTAAAAGTTAAATAGAGACAATTTTTAAATTTAAACCTTTCAAGTGGAAGTGAAAGAATGAACACGACTGAAAACTGATTTAATGACCTGAAAGATGAAAAAGGAGAACTACCCCACAATACCAAGCCAAAAATAAAAGCAAATGGAAATTATGAGTGAAATAATTTTTTGAAAGTAGATGAAATACCAGCCAAGCACAGTGGCTCACGCCTATAATCCCAGCGCTTTGGGAGGCCAAGGTGAGAGGACTGTCGGAGCCCATGGGTTCAAGACCAACCTGGGCAACATGGCAAGACCTCATCTCTACAATAAATCCAAAAATTAGCTAGGCTTGGTGGTTCATGCCTGTAGTTCCAGCTACTTGGAAGGCTGAGGTGGAAGGATCACCTGAACCTAGCAGGTTAAGGCTGTGGTGGCTATGAGTGTGCCACTGCACTCCAGCCTGGGCACAGAGTGAGACTCTGACTCAAAAAAAAAAAAAAAAATAGATGAAATATCTAGAAGACATGCAAATAGTAGGAGTACCAGATGGAGCAACCAAAAAATAATAGAAGAAAAATGTATAGATGTTAAGAAGTCTATATTCTTGAATTAGCAGATAAAATACATGGACTTGAGCTACCCATATACTAAACATACGGACTTGAGTTATCAGATAAGAAGCACTCTGATTTCTACACTGTATTAATTTAAAAGCACATATCTAGAACTTCCAGTTCAAGACAAGATAACAGATAGGTGTTTCTTCTTATTCCTCCTGCTAAATACAGCTAAAACCCCTAAATATGATGTATAAAACAAACATAAGAAGATTCTGAATGAAGGAGAGAGAAGGTGGACCAGCTTGGGACCTCCAGATTTAGGGAACAACATGGTGATGAATTCCCTAGGGTTCCTTATTGCCTCCTATATATCCCATACTGAACACTTGAGAAGCACACAACAGGAAGTATCAATAGGCACAGACCAAAAAAAAAAGTCTCAGGAAAAATATGATCGCTGTATCCAAAGGGATGATAAGGGAAGCCTAACAAGACAGGAAAACTTTGTGAAAATACCCGCTCTATTCCAATGAAACATCATGAAAAAAAAATTGGCACACAATCCTCCCCTTTTCCCCTCTCCCACCTCTGGTCAGTGAAGGCAGAGTGCCCTGACTTAACAAGTTCACCTCTCAGTCCACACAAGGGTGGTGTCAACAGGGGCTGAACTGGGAACTTGGACCTCTATCCCCACCCAGTGATAATGCAGTAGAGCTCCTCTTTCCGTACCAATACAGTGTTAGTGGAGGCCTGCTAAAATATGAGGAGGAACCCCCCAAAACTGGAATCATCTTTTGGAGGGTGGGCCCCTTGTAGTACACTTGGAATTTGTTCCTCCAGATCAAACAATCAACCAAAGTTTTTTTCTGGAAGTTTTGAGAGGATTGTGCCATGATTTGTGAAAGAAACATCCTGAGTTGTGGCAAATTGGTGACCGGTTCTTCCACCATGGCAACCCATTTGATTATATAGTGCTGAGTGTTCAGCAGGTTTTGACCAAAAATGGCATGACCCCTATGCCCCCATCCTCCCTACTCACCTGATCTCACCCCAAGTGACTTTTTTTTGATCCCCTGATGAAAAAATTCCTCAAAGGGAAATGTTTTTCCCATGTGGAAGAGGTGAAGCAAAAAATGGCAGAAGCACTAAAAGGCCTCAAAATTGATGAGCTAAAAAACTGTTTTGAGAAGTGGAAAAAGCATCTCGATAGGTGTATTGCATCAAATGGAGAGTACTTTGAAGGTGACAAGTTTAAACACGTAAAAATAAATACACAATTTTTTATAAATAAAATCTGGGGTTTGCCCCCCCTTGTCTTATAAGCTTATAATTTATCATTTACTCTATAGTCTGAATTGACTATTACAGTAAGTTCCTTTATCTTCATTAGCCCTCCAGAACCAGTGTCAGAGAATCTAAACTCTTCCTCCTCTAAGATCTGAACCCAATTTAGCTTTTCAGATGCATCAACACTGAGGCTCCCTCCCCCAACCACTTCTGAGCCATTCTACCTGCTAGTCCCTGCAAATGGCCATGTTCTACCTCTGTCCTTTGTGTTTGTTTTCATGCAATTTCCTTAACTGGAATTCCGTGAGCTTTCATGTTTTAACTTTAGACATGTTAGCCATTGTTCCAAATCCATCTTAATTATTACCTCCTTTGAGAAACCTTTCTTTTGCTTTTGTTGTAGAGCTTTAGAATTGATTTGATGAATCCACTAATGTTTTACTCTTCTCCTTCTGTGTTCCCATAGCATTTTTTCACATTCGTACATGCATCTGTAGCCAACATGGTTGACTTCTGTGTCCTACAAAATTGTAAGTTCCTGGAGGGCGGATACTATATTTGGCTTATTTTTGTGCTTCTCACAGCCCATGGATATTTGATTGTTGAGTATTATTGAATTGGTGAATCCTAATCATAAACTGGGAGTTCAAAGAAGACTAAAACTGTTGAGAATGAAGTGTCTTAAGGTGTATTTTTTTTTCTCATTCTTAGCCAGGAAAAAAATAAAAAGAAACAAAGCAAAAACCCAACTTTCAGGATCTGTTATAAACAAAAAAATCCTGGCCTTTGGAATATTTTTGTCTCCATTCTGATATTTTACGCCCTATTTTAAGATGAAAAAAAAACTTATGAAACTAACATATTCAAAAGGGTTATCAAATTTTGTACATTAATTAACAACCATAACTATTATGAACTTTGGCTTATTTTTCACTGGCTAACTTTTTTTTACTTCAGGAAATGTTAATGACTACTGCTTGGAAATAAAAATTAACTCAGACAAACTGAGCTAGTGTAATTGCCAATTTTATATTTCTAAAGTGGGAATTTAAAGGACAGTTTCTTTAAATTTCCACTGTAAATACATGAGCACCTGTCTGTGTGTCTCATTTTAGGAATGACTACCAATAAGTCCTAATGAGTCCCCTATAGTGAAAGTAAGACTGTACTGAGTCTTTTGATATTTCCTCCTAGATGCTCAATTATTTATACTGCTTCTTGAATGTTATATTGAAAGTTTTTTATGGTCTTGGCACATAATGCTTGTTTTTCTAGGCTAAAATTCAGGCAGCCATGCATGGAGGTAGGTTTTTCAGTCTTCAGTCACCTATTTGGCTACTGGAGTTTACCCAACAGCATTTAGCCCTACGCATGTATCCTTCCTTTGCAGCCTATAAAGAGGCAGAGGGGGCATTAGTTCAGGTGCCATTTTGTTTACATGTTTGCATTTTCTTTTTCTCTTTTTTTTTTTGTTCTTTTTATTTTAAAGATGTGGGGTACAATTCAGGGTTAGGTATACAAATGGTCATTGTACAGGTAAAGTTTGGGCCTCACTTTCATGTTCACATTTTCATAACAAAACCTTAAACTGCCTTCCTCCTGGCTAATATACAAAGCATATAAATTAATCAACATTGCAAAATTTCTGCTCTTATATTTTAGCCAGGGACAATGACCTTGAACTCTCTACCATTTGATGGTTATTAGCAGCCCTATAATGAATAATGTTGTTTTTGTAGAACTGTAAAAAACTTGCATGCAGCCAAGTAATACAGGTAGCCAGTGCCTGTAGCCCCAGCTACTTGAGAGGCTGAGGCCAGAGGATCGTTTGAGCCCAGGAAGTCAAGGCTGCAGTGAGCTATGATAGTGCCACTGCACTGTATCCTGGGCAACAGAGTAAGGCTCTGTCTCTGAAAAAAATAAAAAATCTACATGCAAGGTCTCTTGTCCTACAAATCAGAGATGCCAGATAGGTTGCTGTATGTAGCCACTCACTCATCCTGTACCCAAGAAAGACTTTGTTAATCAATCACAGAACCTTTTTCTTCTGAGCCTGGGCTCAGCCACAGAACTTCACAACACAGTTATTCAGGCATTTACTGTGAATGGATCAGAGTTCACATTCAAGTAAGTGGAAAGCTACTTACCATGCTAGGAAACAATCATGTAAATGGTTCCCTGGATTAAGCCAGTCCATTCTGGACATTTGTACTCTACTCAGCTGATTTGAACAGGAAAGTCTGGGTAATTCATAGAATTGACTTAATGCACTGTGCTTTGTGATTGTAACCACATTGAAGGTAACTATGTATAATTTTTTTTTTCTTTTTTTGAGTTGGAGTCTCACTTTATTGCTCAGACTGGAGTGCAGTGGCAGGCTCCCGGCCACCGCAGCCTCAACCTGCTGGGTTCTGCCGATCCTTCCGCCTCAGCCTTCCAAGTAACTGGAACTACAGGCGCACGCTACCACGCCCAGCTAATTTTTTCCTTCTTAGCACAGAGGAAAATGTCCTTGTAAAAGTGGGCTAGA
>CAUYQG010162992.1:0-65030 GCA_963574415.1 Tarsius wallacei
TGTAGTTCCAGCTACTCGGAAGGCTGAGGCGGAAGGATCGCCGGAGCCCAGCAGGTCGAGGCTGCGGTGGCCGGAAGCGGCCACTGCACTCCAGTCTGGGCGACAGAGTGAGACTCCAACTCAAAAAAAAAAAAAAAAAAATCCTTGTTACCTGTTGTCAAGCTGCTTTTGAGAAAGAGTGTCACACTTTAAGCCACCAGCGGAAGCCATGTATATCTTCATCCTCTCAGCATTCAGTCTTCTCATGTGGGACAATTTAGCATAAAAAAGCAGTGACTTGCATTGTCAATGTCTTTGATTATTTGTCAAGTTTTTTTTTTTTATCACAAGCCAACTCCTCTGTGAATTGGCTGTTCTTACTTTCCACCCTTTTGTTCCGCTAATGGGTAAAGGTCCTTCCTTTTGATGCTGAGTCCTCTTTAAATAAAGAAGAAATTTACCCTTTTTCTGTGTTAGTTACAATTTTGTTTTCTTGGCAGTTTGCCTTGTAAACGTTCTTTGTTTTTTGAGAGACGACACATTTTAATTTTTGTACAGCCAACTGCCTTACACATTTCTTATGATGATTTTAATGATGTGTAAATTTAAAAAGTCTTTGGGTAGCCTGAAATCAATGAACTATTCATCTATATTTGGATTTTTTTAATGATTGTATTTTTGTGACTAATTCTGTGTGAATTTTAGTATGAGGGTTTTGTACTATGAAAATTTTTAATATCGAAAAATACAAAGAAAAAATAAAATTCACCCGCCATCCTGCTGTCATATAATCGATGTTAAAATTTTTAAAATACTGTTCTAATCCTCTTAGTTTTTTGTTGCTGTTGCTTTGGGAATTTTTTTGTTTTGTTTTGTTTTGTTTTGTTTTTCCTGTTGATTCTTCCAAACACATTTTAGAATCATTTGGTCAAGTTTCAAAAGAAAAATATATACAAAAGACTATTGATTGGGAAGATATAGCATTTATAAATTAATTTGAGGAGAACTATCATTGGCACAAACTTTAGATTTCTTGTTCTAGAAAAATTAGCTCATACATTTCTTCATCTTATTTTGTGTATCTCAAAAAGGTTTTTTAAATTTTTCATCATGTAGCTTCTACCTATGTCTTGCAATATTTTTTCTAAGTGTCTTGGAGTTGCTAATACAATTAAGAAAGTAGTTTTCTTCTCCTTCTTATCTTCTAACTGGTTAATGCTATTATAAGTGAAGCTTTCCTTTTTTTCTCTATCTTAGAGTTTATCCATCCACTTTATCAAACACTGATTAACTCTAAGAGATTTACAGGTCATTCTTTTGATATTACCAGGGACACCTGGATTCCTCCTGATTTTAATGAGAGAAACTTCTGTATTTTCCATTAAATATGATGGTGGCTGCTGGTTGAAGCTAGATAATATTTATCACACTGATTAAGTGAACTTGCATTCCTACCTTTCAAAGAGGTTTTCTTTCCTTTTTAATTAGGAGTGGGTGTTGAATGTTATCCAATACATTGTCAGTGCATGGTCATTTATAAATTCTGAGTGGTTGTAGCATTTATCTATATAAATGCCCCTTTTGTTCTATTTAATAATATTCTCCCCTTCCAAATTCTACTTTGGATTTGAATTCTACTTTGCCTGAAATAGATACTGCCACTTCTGCTTTTAAAATAAAATCTTTTTACTTTTTTTTTGCCTATCTCTCCATTTTTAATCATTCCATACCATTGATTTTCAGTATCTCGTGCAGCTAGACGTTTAATAAATATTGGCCTCATGCTTACTTTGTGCCAGACACTGGATTAAGTCCCTGGGATACAAAGATGAGAAAGAAGACAGAACTTGCTGGAAGAGGCGTGTCCCAACACGGCCCGAACTGGGCATTGCCCTGAGCAGGTCCAAGGACCACAGAACATCCTAGGAGGGCCTGGCCCAGCCAGGGCCCAAGGCTGCCCAGAGGTGACAGGAGGTTTGTCACACAAATACTCACATAAGATGACCCAAGAAGAGTCCACCAGCTGGGTTTCGGGGAGAATAGGAGTTTGAGCACTTTACAGCCCAAACAGCTTCAGGACCCCATGGAACCTGGGGACCCCACCCTCAGCACCCCACGCTCCAGGAGACCACGGCCCCTTTGCACCTGCCCTTTCCTCCGCCTCCTGCTTTCTGCCCACTCACGTGTGTTCCACTCATCCACTCACACTGTCCACAAATACGTTTTCAGCACCTGCCCTAAGGCAGCTGCCGTCACAGGTGCTGGGGCATTCCCAGGAAGCAGGTAGAAATGAGACCCGCCTCCGGGAGACTCATCTTCTAGAGGGCAGCAGACAAAGGCAAGGAGACAGGACAGCTGCTGGTAGTGTGAGTGAGAGGTGTGGGGTGGATCGCCAGAGCTGTCCTCTCCCCGGCTTCTCCTGACACTTAGGAGAAAAATCCAAAGTTCTCCCCCTCCCCGGCCCCCAGGCCCTATGTAACCACACACACACACAACACAGGTACACACACATACTTACATCACACAGACACACACACACCACATACATCACACACATATCACACACACCACACACATACACTACACACCACACATACACACACCACACACAAACATGCCACAGATACACCACACAAACCCCTACATACCACACATACACACCACATATCACACATGCACACACACACCTCCTATACACCACAGATACACACACACTGCACACACAGACTCCACTCATACACCACACATACACACCACACAAACACCAAACATACAATGCACCACACACAGATTCCACACACACTACACACAGAGACACAACACAACATACGCAGACACCACACACATCTCACAAACACATGTACACAACACATTACACACACTATATACCGCATCCACACCATACACACACACACACACACACACACACACACACACACAGAGCTATCTCTTCCATCCCCCACCCCTTGCTCTCTGTGCTCCGACATCCTGGCCTCAAGGTTCCTCAAACGGGCCAAGCATTCTCCCTCCTCTGGGCCTTTGCCCTGTCTGTTCCCTCTACCTGAATGTGCTTCCCCTAGACGTCTGCATAGCGCATCCAACACCTCCTTAGTCCTGTTTGAACCTCACTGCCTCCACCGTGCCTTCTCAGACCACCTCTCTAATAAAGCAGAGCCCCTCCCTCCCACCGATCCCACCTCCCCGCTGCCTTGCTTTCTTTTGCCTTGTAGCTTGCAGGCCTGCCTGGCCCTGTGTGACATTTGTGTCTTAGTGTACCGTCTTCTCCATCAAACTTTCTCTGCTGACTCCTTAGCCTGCCAACCAGGCACGGCACCAAGTAGACACCAGGTGAATACTTGTTGAAAAAATGAAGGAGAATAGCACCCGGAGTGGGGGTGATGGTTGTACAGAGTGACCTGGTCAGGGAGAACGTCCACCCCAGGTAGGTGGATCCCAAAGAGACAGAGTAGGGAGAAGGCCCCATCCATTCGTCTCTCAAACCCACTGCTCCATCGCGCACCCCACCTCCTTCTAGACAAGTGTGGGTGGGGCAGGAAGGACCGGGAGAAGCCCTCCCTCCTCACAGTGCGTTGTTCTATCTTGTTTCAGACTCATGCTTGGATGATTTTTGTCTTTATCCTTGTCATTTAAGTTTTGCCAGAATGTGTCCAGAAATGGCACCTTTTTTATTAATTTTGCCTGAAACGTGACATAGCATTTCTGTCTGCTCCCTAAGGTCCTCTCCAATTCCATGAAGATGCCTTATAGCTTATATTCTTACATCTTACTTCTTTATGGATTTTCATCTTGTTCTGCATTCTGGGAGAGTATCTGGAATTCATATTCGGGTCATTGATCTGGAATCAGTCATTGATCTGCAATGTTGATTCTGTTCCTTTCACCTCAAGAGTGAATTTTAGTTCTGCTACTGCAACATTCGTTTCCTCTCAATTCTTCCTTGTTCCCACCCCTCACCTCCCCCCCAACTCCAGGTTGGGTTTGTGTCTCAGACAGTCCCTCTTTCAATCTCAGCCCCTTTGTCTCCTAGGACTTTTTATTATTTTTCTCCTCGGGTCATATCATCTTGCTTTGTCTTCTAAACTTTTCTTCAGGTTCCTAGAGTAAATCCTTTTCAGAAGTATGTATTTCCTCTGAACATGATAGAGGTTTCATTCATGTATTGACTGCCTACCCAGTGCTAAGCAATGAACTAGTCCCAGGAGCAACCCAAGGCCAGTGAGCCTCTGTCTCCATGGATGGCAGGCTCAAATGAGGAAGCAGCAATTATACAGGCAGTTTTCTTTTTCAGTCGAGTCTCACCAAGCCTCGACTTTCTGGGCTCAGGCAATTTTTCTGCCTCAGCCTCCCCAATAGCTGGGACTACAGGCATGCACCACCACACCTGGCTAATTTTTTTTTTTTTTTTGTAGCAACAAAGTCTTGCTATGTTGCCTGGGATAGTCTTGAACTCTAGGTTCAAGCAATCCTCCCACCTCAGTCTCCCAAAGCGCTAGGATTACAGGCGTGAGCCACTGTGCCCAGCTTATATAGGCAATTTTAATTGAGACATGTGCAGGGTGACAGAAGAATGTATCACAGGAGCACATAACCTTGGCTAGGTGGAGTTGGGATGGAGCAGAGGTGAGGATAGATAGCTACCTGTACTCACTCTGAGGTATTGTGGTTTCTTATCACCCACATTGTTGAGTTGGGGTTCCCCCTCCCCCACTTTAGCCACTCAGTGGGCCATGATTGATACAGGCTCCTAGTGTGGTGACAGTTGGAATGCCAGGTTCCCCTTGGAGTTCTTCTCAGTGTCCATTTGTGCCATGCAAATCCCCTTCTGGGTCTACGGGCTGCTGCCCACGGCGCCTGATCCACATCTAGCTGCCGACATGAGGTGAGATCCTCTGTACCCACTGCCTTGCTTCTGACATCCTGAACCAATCTGCATTGTCCATGCACCATCAACACCTCCAGCAGGCATGGCTTCTCGGTCTTTTCTGGAATAAGTCCAGAGTGGACAATATCTCCCAAAATGTGAGCCTTTCCAGTACAAGCTGAGATGCATGTGGTGCAGGGTATGCAACAGACTACAGAAGACGTGTTATATTTTCAGTGCTCTCTAGCAGTTGGGAGAGACACCCTGGGGGTGTGGAAGTTAGGAAAGCCCAGGAACTGCCCCCACTGGAAATAGAGCCCGGAGCAACGAGGTCTCGCTAGGTTACCTAGGATGGTCTTGAACTCCTAAGCTCCAGCAATCCTCCCACCTCAGCCTTCCAAAGTGCTGGGATAACAGGTGTGAGCCACCGTGCCCAGCTTATACAGGCGATTTTAATTCAGTGAGATGTGGAGCTCAGAGAACACCAGTAAGCCTGATTCTATGGAAGGGAAAACAAAAATTCATTTCTCTAAGGAGAGAAGAAGAAATGGAAGGCAGGTTGGTAGAGAAGGAGAACACAGCAAGGTTTCAAGTTCAGATAAATATTTAAACTTGGAAGGAATTACGAGTCTCCCAGAACCGTACGCATCATTAATTCTCCCGCAGTCAGGTTAACAATGAGCTGGTGGAGAGATGGCCTCTTGAATTATTCTTTTAATGGAGTTCCCAGGTTAAAGTAGATTTCATTTAAGGTCAATCAATAGACAATTTTATCCAGGCTTGGTGATTAAAAGAAAACCATAAAGAAGTCCTGTGACAGTAATCATTTTGGCTCAATCAGCCCTCCTTCTCAAGCACTGGAGAAGGCCACAGCATGGATCAGGACAGAGCTTCTGGCTCTATTTCCAGTGGAGCCCTCCACACACACACACACACACACACACACACACACACACACACACACACTGTGAATTCCAGCCCCGCCCCCTTTAGCCAGAGTGCTCAATCTACACCCCCAGGCAAAGAAAAGAAACTCATGCACCTTTCTTTTCCATGAAGCACACTGGAATAATTTAAATTAGCAGTGTAGATCCGGCTTATTTCTCGAATCCCCGATGACAGGTCACAGTGAATTAGCATGAGTCAGAATTTTAGTTTGACAGAAGTGATTATATCAGGCTCCTGTGAGTCTCCGGGTCTCTCCAGCTTTCCTTCTTTATTGGAAGTAGCCTCAGGAAATCAGGAGGAAATGAGATGCCCAGGAACTGTATCTCAGTGATCCGCCATTGACTTGGTTAGGAAATTAGGGGTAGGAGAGGGTTTCTAGAAAATGAAACTGCCTTCGGGTCTTGCCGATTGATTCAAACGCTTGCAAAACACGCCCAGGAATTACAACATTTGAAGGAAAAGGGACTTTCTTTTCTCCAACATTTATCTTCAAGGAGTCTGTGGAACCCACATTCTCTTTGAATTGTGGGCCCTTAGGAGTGAAATGTTATATCTTTCTTTCCTTACTCTTTTTTTTTTCTTTTTAATAGTCCAGGACTTTTTCTAAAAGTATGTTTTACCTGATCCAGCATTTTGAGTTTATTAGACAGGATTTTCCAAGACTTGTTATTTATTTTCACGGTCTCACTTTTCACCGATTCAAGAGAATGAAGAAGAGAGATCCTTGTTGCCATGTGGTTATTTTTAATAAATTAGGCTTTAAAGGGACTGCTGGCTTTCAGTTCACATATACAATCAAACTCCACTGTAGTTCATATTTTTTTTTAAAAATCCCTGCTGTGACTGTAACGAGGAAAATGTCTCTGAATCTCTCCTCCTTACTTATCAAGAATCAAAATAGAATCAAGGAATGTTTGAAACAATGCAGAAATTGCACTGAGGAAGGCGAACGTTCTGTGGGGGAAGGGATTAGACCGTGTGTTGTTGAGGGCACACGTGAATGTATTCATCAGATTGATATGCATCGACTATTACATACAGTGTTAGGAGGCCAGAAATTTGATATAATCCTTAATATTCTTATTTTTGTAAAGGCCAGAGATTAAATAAGGTGTTTCTTTCTGAGACAAGACTAGCTTCTTGAAAGACTTTAATTGTTATTGCTTTGGAAAAGGTTTGGGATCACTTTTGGATGCATTTATTATCATGATAGATGAGGAACAGTGACAAAGAAAAAAGAAGCCTAATTTTCAATTCCCTTGAAATTTTCAGCTCCAAAGCAGCTTGGCAGTGACTCTAAGAATGCCCCTGGGCTCTCTTCATTATCCTGAAGTCTCTTTTCTGAGTTGAGACATGCGTGGAAATGTGTGCGTGCCTACGTGCAAGGCATGACATTCATGTGCACACACTTCAACCTGCAGAATCGGTGTCTGAAAGGCTGAGTCAAAAGGGGTTGGAATTCAAACCCAGAAACAAGGGGAAGTAGCAGAAATACCCCTACGTGAATCTGTGGGGCTACTGGCTCCCTTTCCACGCATTGATCGCAGAACTTGACAACTGAGAAACACATCTTTATCGTTCTTTTTGCCTAGACTAAAGTATTATATATACTTGAAAGCAACATTGTGTTTTATTTTCCAACTCTGCCAAGATTCAATCTCCTGGTATTGAATATCCACCGAAAGAACGCCAGGCTATTACAGAGCATGCACAAAGGCAGTACAGAAAAACCCAGAAGCCTTATTCTCTCTAACTCTGATAGCAATAAAACACCAACCCCACCCTTTTCGTTCTGGGATTCCGATTAATAAGCAGAGACAGAGGAGAGAGTGAAATTGAATCTCAATTATAAGAGATATTAAAGAATGGGTGCTTTTATTGCATTTATAAAGTCTGGTCTTTTATATGCTTTACTTAATTCTGTTACTAAAAAAAAATCTTTTTTTTGTTGTTTAAATTCGGCTATAAGATCCTAAAGAGGTTTGAATAGTGGCAAACTGTAATAAATCATCTTAAAAGGGAAAATATTTCACAAAAGTAAATCAGAGTCATTTCACTACCTTAGAACTTTGAGTTTCCATTACTTTCAGGAGGTTTTCAACTTCAGGATGAATAGAGTAACCAGGAAAATAATTTATTTGAGTTTAAAGTTGGCCCTATGAATGAGCACAGAATGTAAAACAGTATAAAATAATAGGAAATGTAATACTGTTTGGCAAGGACTGCTTACTTCATTCAGGCTGTGAAGATGTGTTATTGGGAGAACCAGAGTGCCAAGAGGGACTGAGAAATCTGGAAGCCATAGAGGTTTAGGGCTCGGCTTCCAAGGCATCTACCCAATCAATGTATTGACTATGACTTGGGCCCTTGGGAACTGCTGGGCAGCTGATCCAATGTGTGATGGAGTATAGTGTCTAGTATGCAGAAGAAAAGGCAGAGTGGCCAGAACCCATCATGAGAAAGCAGTCGTCTGAACACCTCGCCCATGGACTCATGACATATTTTAATGGCATCCCATTACCTTCTGGTTAAAACCCAAACCTGACAGCCTGTCACTTATTTCCACCCAGTCTCCCCTGTTTGTGCTTTTGCAAGCTGCTCCTTCTTGGCCTAATTCGTATTCAACATCTGGGACCCAGTTCAAGGTCCCATCATTGGAAATCTTCCCTGACTTCCCTACACTGTCCCCTTTCTCCAATTTTCTTCTTCCACATTCCCACAGCACCTTGAGCTTACGTGGCACAAAACCCATGGCTCACTGTTGATGTTCTGCTCAAACATGAGCTCCCAGCTCAAAAGATGACTCCTCCATCTCCATTTACATGTGTCCTGTGGGATATCATCCACTCGCCACTATAGACCCATCCTTCAGCCTCCTCCTATCTTCCCTGTGCCCCAGGCTGGAGTCTCCAGCAGGTTCACTGTTCTAGACTCACTGTTCTCTTTCTAAACAGGTTAGGTTCATGATCTGTTGAATGTGTTTTCTAAGACCAAAACTTGCAGAACTGGCTTCTAGTTGAGAAGGTGCAGTTGCAAAGTGGAGAGTAGGGCCCGGCACAGTGGCTCACACCTGTAATCCTAGCACTTTGAGAGGCTGAGACAGGAGGACCACTTAAGGCCAGGAACTTGAGATGAACCTGGGCAAAAACTCTACAAAACAGAAAAATGGAGAATAAAGGGTAGAAGAGAGAGGCCAGGGTATTTATTCTCCTGAGTCCCTCCCTCTGAGCCATGGGTTGGCCAAAGCTATGAGCCTCTATCTAAGCACCTCTCCCCACAGATATAGCTCCCTGGATTCTGGAACCCTCTCCCCTTCAGACCTGGAGACAGTAATGGCTTCCCAGAGTTGCCTATCCTTGGGTACTTTGTCACCCCTTACTGATTTCCTGAACCCTGCCACAGCATGGTAAACAGTTCCTTCGTTAAACTCTCCACAGCCGGGTGCAGTGGCTCAAGCCTGTAATTCCATTTCTTTGGGAGGTGGAGGCAAGAGGATTGCCTGAGCTCAGGGGTTCAAGACCAGCCTGAGCAACATGGCAAGACCTCATCTCTACAATAGATCAAAAAATTAGCTGGGCGTGATGGCACATGTCTGTGGTTCCAGCTACTTGGAAGGCTGAGGCGGAAGGATAACCTGAGCCCAGAAGGTTGAGGCTGCTGTGGCCATGAGTGTGCCACTGCACTCCAACCTGGGTGAAAGAATAAGGCTCCAACTCCAAAAAAAAAAAAAAAAAATCTCTGCAATCAACCTTATTGACGACCCCATTGCTGTCCTGCCAAGACCCTGACCTAGGAATCCATAAATATTTGGTGAATGTATTTTATAAAAACAAGGTCATGCCAAAGCGGACATTGGATGACTGGAGTTCAGATGCCAGCTCTGGCTCAGTCACATGATGTGAGTTCAGGCAGATACACGAGCCCCCCACCTCCCAACTCTTCCCAGAAGTAAAAGGAAGCTTAGAGGCAGAGACCTGGAGGCCCCTTCTACAAGCTCCACCATTACCAAGTGCCCCTGTCTTGCGTACCTCACTTTTGGGGTGGGTGCTCACCACTTCCCCAACCCAAGTCCTAGGCAGGGAGAGGGCTGGCTTGAGGCTCTGCCGCTGTCGGATTGATTCCTCCTAAGCGAAAAGCTATTGATCCTGTGACAATGGTTGTCCTGCCTTTCTTTCTGGGAGGAACTGGCTGTAGGCTCAGGGATTGTGCACAAGGGAGGTATTTCTGAATAACAATGGTGCATTGTCCCATTATCGATTGTTCTGCAGTCTGACGGGTTAGGTCTGGTGCACATTTCATATCCTTCCTTCTCTCTCCCTCCAAAGCAAACCAAAGCCTTCCTAAAGAGAGAGAGATGGGTGTAGGCAGAAAGGATTACTTTATTTAACATGAAGATGCTTAGCTCCTGACCAAATACACCTTTGTTTCTTTTTGAATGTTGAATGTTGAAAATGAGTTATGAGTCTTGGTGATGACCCTGGCTTGGTCTGAGTGGCTTGGGCCTCAGGCAGTTGTATACCAGGTTTTGTCCTTCCCAGCCTGTCCTGAAGTCCTCCCTGAGCTGTGCGGGGTGCTCACATCTCCTGGGCAAACTCTGCACCTGGGTGGGCTCTGCCCCTGGGTGACTTCTCCAGTAGGCACCCTGGTGGGGTGGGCCCACCCTTCTGTTCTAGGCACACAATGTTTTATCAACCACAAATGTTTTAAGTTCATTTAAACTCAGAAAAAAGTGAGTCTAATAACAATGACTATATCATAATGAACCCAGCTGCATTATTTTTTTTTTATGTCAAGGTGGGTTGTAAAATATAATTTTTAATATTTTCTACCAAGGTCACAAAGGCAAAGCACCTAGCGCCCCCAAGTCATGATGCTGCCCTGCTCTGCAGAATGCCAGCCCTGAAGGTAAACGAAACCTGGAGCCCAAGGGCCACACCTCCCCTGGGAGAGTCATACCTGGCACTGGTGGGTCAGTAGGCCAAAGTCATCCTGCCATAGGGAAACCTGTTTTGCTTCCTCTAAGCAAACTGGTTTCAAGCTTATTTGATACTTGGAGAAACACCGCTCTGAATTTTATCTGTTTTCTTTCTCTTCTTGGCCTAGATAACTTCTCACAACATAAGTAATACAACATTGTATTTATTTTTTAAATGCTCCCTGGAAATTTATAGCATAAATGTCTATTTTAAAAAAGAAAGAAAAAAGCAAGAACTTAATCCAATAGCCTAGGCTTCCACTTTAAGAAATTAGAAAAGAAAGCACTAACTAAACTCAAAGCAGGCAGAAAGAAGAAATTAATAAAGATTAGAACAGAAATGAATGATAGAATAGAAAAGCAATAGAGAAAATCAAAGAAATCAAAGTTTGGTTTTTTTAAAGATCAACAAAATTGACAAACCTTTAGCTGGACTGACAAAGAAAAAAGAAAGAGGACTCAAATGACTAAAACCAGGAATGAAAGAGTTGAGTCAGCATTACTACCCACCTTGCAAAATAACACAGATTATAAATAAACAAATTATGAAGGAATACTATGAACAACTGTATGCCAACAAACAGTATCACCTGGATGAAATGGACAAATTCTTGGAAGACACAAAACTACAGAAACTGACTCAAGAAGAAATAAAAAATCTGAATAGACTTATAATAAAAGATGAATTTCTAATTAATAAAAAAATTCCACAAAGGAAAGCCCAAGCCCATAGGGTTTCACTGGTGAAATCTACTAAACTTTTAAAGAACAACTAACCACCAGTTATTCACACACTTTTCACAAACTAATAAAGAGCATCGACGAAAAAAGGTCACAGCTAACATGATAATTAATGGTGAAAGGATGAATGTTTTCCCTCCAGGATCAGAAACAAGACAAAGATGTTTGTTCTCATCACTCCTACTCAGCATTGTATTAGGGGTTCTGGCCACGACAATTAAGCAAGAAAGAAAATAAAGGCATCTGGGTTTTTAAAAAAGTAGATCTATTTTCAGATGCCATGGTCTTACATATAGGAAATCGTAAGGAACACTCACACACAAAATATTCCGCATTAATAGATGAGTTCAGTAAGGTTGTAGGATATAAGGTCAATATATAAAAATCAATTTCACGTCTACACATCAGCAATGAACAATCCAGAAATAAACTTAAGAAAACAATTCCTTTTAGATTAGAATCAAAACTAATAAAACACCTAGGTATCAAGTTAACTAAAGAAATGGAAGACTCCTACACTAAGAACTACAAAAGATATTGAAAAGGAATTAAGGAAGACTAAAATAAATGGAAATACTCTCTCATGATTGGAAAGATTTAATATTGATAAAATGTCAATACTCCCCAAATTGACCTACAGGTGCAACACAAGCCCTAGAAAAATCCCAGCCATAATCAATCTAAACAATGGAATATTATTCAGCCATAAAGAGGAATGAAGTATATGGACTACAACATGGGTGAACCTTGGAGACATTGTGCTCAATGAAAGAATTCAGTCAGACTGTATGATTTTGTCTGGGGGGGGCAAAAAATCAGAATTTACTTATGAAAAATTACGTATTTATTCTTACATGTTTAAACTTCAGTCTTCAAAGTACTCCTCATTTGATGCAATACACCTATCAAGACACCTTTTCCACTGTTCAAAACAGTTTTTGAGCTCATCAATTTTGATGCCTTTTGGTGCTTTTGCCATTTTTTGTTTGTTTGTTTGTTACACCTCGTCCACATTGGCAAAACATTTCCCTTTGAGGACATATTTCATCTAAGGAAACAAATTTTTTAAAAAGTATCTCAGGGTGAGATCAGGTGAATAGGGAGGGTAGGGCATGTGGGTCATGCTGTTTTCAGTCAAAAACTGCTGAACACTCAGTGCCGTGTAGGCAGGTGCGCTCATAAATCTCCCATCATGAAATGGGCAAAAGCATTGAAAGAATTCCCAAAAGAAAATTCACTGACGCTGAATGCAGCCTCTCACAACAACGCTAGCTGGTACACTGATGCCGATGGGTTCCTAGGGACTCGCCCTCCAAAAAATAATTTCGGTTTTTTGGGGGTCCCCCTTTGTATATGAATTATCCAGAATAGGCAAGTGCATAGAGATGGAAAGCAATTCATGGTTCGTGGGACTGGGGAGAAGGGAAAATGAGGAGTGAGTATTAATAGGAGCAGGTTTCTTTGGGGGGTGATGAAGGACTTCTGAAATTAGTTAGTGGTAGTGGTTGCACAACGCGATGAACGTACTAAAAACCACTGAACCGTAGACTTTTAAAAGGGTAAATTTTGTGGTATGTGAATTATGTTGGAATAAAGCTGTTATTTTTGTAAATGTCCCCCGAGAGTCACTGCTGGGAATGCCCCTCATGGGGCTGTTCCTGTAATAGATGAAATCTGTGCTCATCTTTTTCATCCCCTTCAAAGATCCTCTGCCAACTCTGCATTGTTCCATACTGAAGAACCTTGACATCTTCACACATTCATTCATTCACTCCCTAGTAACTGAATTGTGCTCTATGCTAGAACCTAGAGCAACAGATTTGAAGATGAAAAGCCTGGTCCCTGCCCTCAGAAGACCTAACAACCCAACTTCTATGTGCTTAGAGCTAAGTTCAGCATTTCTGTTTTGAAGGTCATCTCTTGCAAGGGGAGAGTGGGGATTAGAGACGCCATTGGCTTTTCTCTTTAGAGCCCTCGGTTCAGGTCTCCAGGAGACCTTACCTCCGGGTGCCCATCAGCATGTTACCTATAGGCAAAAGGTCAGTTTCCAGCGTTCACTTTTTATGCTTGCTATATTTTAATTGAGGACTCTTGGAGGGAGGGGAGAAGACCCACAACAACTGTAGGGCTCCTGGTCTGTCCCAGGCACAGTGTGATGGTCTCAACATCCCTGCAAGGTGCATCACTGCAAAAGTAAAGTAGCCAAAGTTGACAGACACTTGCTATATGCCTGGTATAGCAGGGGTTTTTATAAGCATCATCTCATCCCATCCTCCCAGTAACTTTATGGTGCCTATTTTATAGACACCCTTCAGAGAGAGTTGCCCAATGACACAGTTAAGGAGTTGAGAGCCAGAATTTTCTCTGGAGCCCCCCGCCTGGATCCCAAACCCATGACCTTTCTTCTCTCCCATGCTGCGTCTCGGGTTCTGACCTCAGAACACCTAAATGCCTTACAGATCCAAATGAGTGAATCTCGAATGCAGGCTCGTGAGCCCTGGGGCAAGGAGGTGGAATACAGTCCCGAACCCACCAGCTAAGTGTTCTTGCCTCAGTTTCCTTCTCTGGGAATGGGTCAATAGCAAGGCCGATCCCAGAGCAGTATTACTGAGATTCAATGAACTGATAGTGTAACAGCACTTAGAGCAGGGTTTGGCTCTACTAGATGATCATAAATATTAGCTGTGATCTCTCATCAAACCACACAGACCCAACTGCAGTTACAAAGGATCCTCCATCCTCCAGATACCGGACACCATGCAGGACACACATCATCCCCATTTCCAACCCTCCTAACCTCTTTAAGCAGAGAATAGTTATTCCCATTTTACAGATAAAAAATCCAAGGCTGGGTTCACCAAAGATGAGATGCACACCAACTCTGGCAAATCGATGCCATACCCTCCTCCTCTTAGGACCAGAGCAATCCTCTGGACTTGGAGTAGTTTCCTTCTCAAGAAAACCTCACAGTCTGATCACATCACAACATCTGAACAACCCTGGGGATATTGGTAAGCTTTAACCTTGGCCAGAACAAGGATGAGGCTCCAGAGACATCTGGGCATACCCCTTAAGAAGGCCTTCACTCTCCGGGTCATGCAAGGGCAGGGCTGACCCTGGAAACTTGGCACCTCCTTACATTTTTGTGCCCCAGTTATCTCTCAACTCACCCAAACCCAGGTATCTCCAGTCAGGAAGCCCCCAGACCTTGGTACAATGAGGACAAAATATCACAGTTTGCATTTGCAGCTGCCAAAATTGCTGTGTCTCTGAACAACAAAATGGAAAAAGCCTGGGGGTGGGGGTCATGTGGAAGGCAGAGTTGATGTGGAGACTTGTGTCATTTGGAGGCTGGCATTGGCCAAGTTCACCTCAATTTAAGGCTGGAAGAGAGAGAAGTTTGAAGAAAGCCAGCAGCCTCCAGTTAAGAATGCTACAGGATGTTAGAAAAGGTAGGGGAGTTCATGGACATGAGTGAAACCAGCATAATGAGGATGAATGCTGAGCATTTTGCTTGTGGAGAAAGAAGGCACTGAGTAAGCATTTCCAGCAAGTGAGTTGTAGTTGGCAAACTCAATTGCAGAAAAGAAGCCAGAGAGAGATGCAGCATGGAGTGGAAGCCGCTGACGGGATGGGATCTGCTGCCCGAGGAAAGAGGAGGCCTTTCTGGGAGGAAGAATTATTTGTAGGAAGAGAATCTCGTCAGGGGCAGTGACCTTCAGCAGGGAAGAGGCGTCCATAGGCACCATCTTCCAGTTGAAGCATTGAATTAACCTAATGCGCTGTAATTGGCTGGGGGCATCTTTTCCAAAGTCCCAGAGTTTTTTCAAACATCGATCAAGAATTCCTTCCCCACCCCCAAGTAAAGAGCTGTAGGTTGAGTTTCTCCTCCCTCCTGGCCAAACGTGTATTCAGCTGGAGGCCAACAAAGTGGAGGTTTTATGTTCTTCTTGTATCCACTGGAGCTCTTTGGTTGCCTATGGCTTGAAATAGCAGAAAGGAGACCTGATAGACTGATAGATGTTCCAGGGTGTCTCTGGGACCCAAGGGCAATGAGCAACTGAGCATCAGGAAGTAATACCAACCAAGACTACAGCTCGGCAGGGAACTCCAGATGCCTCCTCCATCCTCAACCCTCTTCTGCCACTCTATAAAAGGGGTTCTCTGCTTTTCTGTCCACCTGGCGGGAAGTGGCCATCCCTAATAGCTTCTCACTTGAAGCCTCCCCAGTTTCCAAGAATAGACATACTGACGGGCATGTCTTGGTTCCATTATTTCCAGAGAAAGGCTCATGGGCCAGCTTAGATCAGAGGCCACCCTTGAACCAATCAAACATGGTGGGAGGTTGGGTCTGAATATAGCTCCTCCCCTTACAACAAGTGGATGGAAAAAGGAAAGAACAGGTTCTAAAAGGCAGATCCTGGACAGACAAGCCACGGATGTCTACTTCCTCCTTGTATGACGTGTAACCCCAGGAGGCACAATCATGTGGCAATATTGACTAAAGCAACAAAAAGAGGGAACAGAATGCTCAGAGGGTCAGTGGGGCTGGGTGCAGTGGCTCACGCCTGTAATCCCAGCACTTTGGGAGGCAAAGATGGGAGGATTGCCTGAGACTAGGGGCTCGAGACCTGCCTGGGTAACTTGGCGAGCCCAGGCAACTTGGGGAGCCCAGGCATCTTTACAATAAATCCGGGCATAGTGGCACACGCCTGTATTTCCAGCTACTTGGGAGGCTGAGACAGAAGGATTGCCTGAGCCCAGCAGTTGGAGGCTATGGTAGCTGTGAGCCGGGCACTGCATTCCAGCCTGGGTGACAGACTCTGATTCAAAAAAAAAAAGTTCAGCCAAGTTGAAGACATCATGTGAAGTGAAGCAAGCCAGACACAAAAGAAAAATACTGTATGATTCCACTTATCTGAGGTCCCTAGAGTAATCAAGTTCATTGAGACAGAAAGTGGAATAGTGATGGCCAGGGGCTAGCTGAAAGGGAAGATGGGAAGTTACTGTTGAATGTGTGAGGAGTTTCAGTTTGGGGAAGATGAAAGCATTCTGGCAATGGATAGTGGTGAT
This sequence comes from Tarsius wallacei, assembly GCA_963574415.1. Lineage (NCBI taxonomy): Eukaryota > Metazoa > Chordata > Mammalia > Primates > Tarsiidae > Tarsius > Tarsius wallacei. The sequence goes on from CAUYQG010162992.1 coordinate 16,599, forward strand.
GACTGCACAACCATTAACGTCACTGAGCTGTACCCTTAAAATTGGTCAGAATAGTAAGTCTTATGTATATTTTACAACAACTAAAATGAAATAAAATAAAAAGTGAACCAGGGGACCAACAAGGGCAGGCCACAAAGATGCTACAACTTGCTCTTGTGTGCATCTCTGCCATTCGGTGGGTTTTTCCCTTTGCTTGAGAGGCAAGTGTTTTTCTTTCTCAAGGAACTCTTAGTTATTCTTGATGATGACTCAGTTGATATAGCCCATTTCTGTCAAATCTTGATCCACGCCCCCCACGGAGACTTAATCACGTCCTTTCTATGTTTCTACAACAGTATACAGGGCGGGGGGAGGGCAAAAAAAAGAGAATTATTTTTTGGAGGAAGGGCCCCTTGTGCATAGGCTTCCCCCTCTAGTTACGTGTTCTAGGAACTGATCAGCATCAGTGGATCAGCTAGCATTGTTGTGAGAGGTTGCATTTGGCTTCAGTGAAATTTTTTTTTGGAGATTCTTTCAACATGCTTGCCCATTTCATGATGGGTTATTTATGAGTGTACCTGCCCACAACGCATTGGGTGTTCAGCAGTTTTTGACCAAAAACAACATGACACCTGTGCCCTATGCTTCCTATTCACCTGATCCAGCCCTGAGAGACTTTTTGTTTCCCTGGATGAAGAAAGTCCTCAAAGGGAAACATTCTTCCAATGTGAAAGAGGTGAAACCCAAAACGGCAGAAGCACTAAAAGGCATCAACATCGACAAGTCCAAAAACTGTTTTGAGCAGTGGAAAAAGCATCTCTATACCTGTATTGTATTCAACAGAGAGTACTTTGAAGGTGACTGAAGTTTAAACGTGGAAGAATAAATACACAATTTTTCTTTTTTTTCAGTTGGAGTCTCACTCTGTTGCCCGGGCTGGAATGCAGTGGCACACTCACAGTCACCCCAGCATCAACCTGCTGGGCTCCCGCGATCCTTCCGCCTCAGCCTTCCAAGTAGCCAGAACTACAGGCACATGTTACCACACCCGGCTAATTTTTTTTTATTTACTTATTGTAGTGATGAGGTCTCACCAAGTTGCCAGGGCTGGTCTCAAACCTGCGGACTCAGGCAATCCACTCGCTTCGGCCTCCCAAAGTGCTGTGACTACAGGCTGAGCCCCCGAGCCCGGCTGTTACACAATTTTTAATAAATACATTCCGGAGATTCGGGGGCCCCCATCGTATATGGCACATAATACTAGTACTATATACCATGTGGCTTGGTCATTTTTTGTGCCTTTGTCTCACCCGCTGGCCTCTGAACTCCAGAGCAGGACCCTGAGAACAGTATCGGATGGTAGTTTCAACAGCAGACTCCGGTGCCCCAAATCTCACTTCAGTCACTCGCCCACTGGATGACTTTGGGGAAATCGCTTTCTGTGACAAAGTGGGAATAATGCTTATATTTAACTGGATGGCTAATATGAGGAACAAATGAAGAAACCCACATAAAGGACAGTGTGTATTGCAGACATCTAAGTGCCCCATGAGTTTTAGGTCTCACGTCATCACTCACTGTCAGACGCGACATCGGGGACAGTGTTTGTGGAATGAACAAAATGAGGAAAGAAGTAAAACTGGGTGTACGTATATACAAATTGTCAGTTTTGACAAAAGCATCCGAAAGCCAGATTAAATAGAAAAAGATAAGGTGGGCTGCCTATTGGAATTGACAGTGGCCTTGGCTTTGCAAAGGAGGATGTTTGTACTGTTCCCAGAGGCTATTCACGAAAAGGTGAGGCAGAGCCCAAGGGAGGACATCCGGCAAGGTAACTAGCCATCCCACTGCGGTGCGTCTGCGTGAATGAGGTGCCTAGAACAATCCTTTCTGAACGCAGATTTTCATTCCACTTAGCGGCTGTATCCTTTGGCTGCAGAGAACAGATTGGCACTTAAATATGGACGTTGCGTTTAAATTTCCCTAGAGAGTAAGATCGATGAAGCCCCTGTTTATTTGCAGAGCACGAGTTTGATTGTGGGCCGGGTCCTCGTTTTTAGCACTGGATCATATGCTCTCTGGACTGTATGGCCACATAAGATCCCTCCCGAGTTTCTTTATATTTTCATTTTGAACTGCTTTGACTTTGGGGCCCATAATGATGCTGAACAAAATTCTCGTTTCAGTAGAATGGGGGCTTTGTTCTCTATCACTAGCGTCCATCTTGGTAAAATGACTTACAACAGCTGCTCCAAGAAGTAAAATCGGATAGAAACAGAGTCTGCATAGATATAAACATAAACATTAGTTTCTATGGAAACAAAAGTAGCAGAGTGATGGCTGGAAGACCTAAAAAGCCTGTATTCCAGGAATCAAGTGCTAAATATATAGTCAGTGCATTCGCCGGGATCACACCTCTAACGCAGGATTCTCTTTGAGAGTAGACCTGAGTGTGTATGAGATTTGAGCTAAAATAGACACCACCTAGAAGAATCGATTTGAAGGAAGGCTGGCTTTTCTGTCCCAAATTGAAACCATATTTCTTAATTGAAAGCCTTGGGGCAATGAATTGAACATTGATGGAATTCAGTCACCAGTTCTATCCATGGGCACTTCATCCTGGTCTCCAAGAGAAGCTCCAAAGAGCTAATAAAAGATTGATGCTGCAGCACCCAGAGCAAGACCCCTCTAGAGGACCCAATTCTTGTGACCCTAGTACCCTGAGTCCAACATGGCCACCTTCACCCCATCATTGAAGAGTCCCTGAAGCAGTGGTTATTCCTGAGGCTGAAGGACTTTGGATTAAATGACACGGGAAATATTCCCCAAGAGTGATTAAAATTACATGACAATCAAGGCTCCAAAAGCAAGATCAAGTGATGACCCGGCCTCCCGGAAGTCACTCAGTGGCAGCAGCACTTCCACCATATTTTGTTACTTACAAGTAAGTTACTAAAGCCGTCCCTCATACAAGAGGAGGAGACATATTTCCCCGCTCTCCGTGAGAGGCTGAGAATTTCTGGGAACGTTTTAGCATCCCCACACCCACGTTAAAAATATAATAATAAACTACAGATGTACTTTCAAATGTTAATAAAAAAACAATTTCAAACTTTAAGAGAAAACTCCCTACCAGCTGGATAATAATTTGTGACCACATCCTAACAGCCACCTAGTGAATCTACTGGCTTCAACAGACATTCTCTCCACGAGTCAGCAAGCCCCTATGAAGGCAATGGTTACTGTAAGAGGAGGGTATGGAGGACCCAAGTGTCCAGGCATGCATCATCCGGCATTGATGTAGAGCACTCAACGCCCAGTATAAGAGTGAGTACGTTTGCTCTTTGGACCTCTGCTGTTCTCCCTTCGTAGTTTGAGAAAAATCTCGGCTGTGATAGTTACCATGGCAACAGCAACATCTGTAGCAGATCCAGCCTGGAGGATATTTAAGGAGCAGAACTTGATCAGACAGGAACGGGTCCCATCCTGGGTGCAAGCGGGAGAAAAGAAAGGGCCTTTCCAGGATCAACGCCTGTCTGTTCCGCCCTCGAAGAAAGCAGATAGCACAGTGTTGAACAAACACAGCCAGGGGCTTACTGGAACAGTGGAAATCTGGTGCAAGGATGACAGGGAATAGGTAAATAGGGCAGTAAGAGAAGAGAGGCCTGCAGTGTTAGCAGGGAAGTACTATGATGTGCGAAGGGGACAGACAGTCTCTGGGGCACAATGCACCACCAAGGTAGCCTAAAGAGCCTTTGTCATGTGTAAACACAACTACTACATATTAAAGACCAGCGGTGTGCCAGGCCCTACATGGGTGGCCTACACATTTCATTGCACTTGACCTCCCACTATATTCCTACAAATGAGGTATGACCCTCCCTGTTGTATAGATAAGGAAATCAAGGCTCAAAGAGAAAGGGACATAGCCAATGTCACAGCTGGGATTCAAGCCCAGATCTTTCTACTGCTTAAGTTCATGGCCTTTCCACCAATCAGTGTGGCACATCCAGGATGGATAGAGACATGGCCCATCTCGCCAAATGGGCAAAACAGGGTGTGGGCCTTATACATGCCAGGCCTCCTTAGAAAAGGTTCTATCAGAGATGATATTAAAGAGCTAGGCGAGGTGCCTTGTTGGGCCCCGGGAAAGAGACTGGATTTCATTCTAACAGCAAAGGGACAAACCTAAGTTCATTCACTCATTCACAAATGATTCCCTGAGCTTCTCTCATGCACCAGACCTGGGTCTGATACTGGAGACGCAGCAACAAGACAGACAGACAAATCCCTGCACCGTTTTTCCCAGAAAGGGCTGGCAAAAAGCAAGCAAGCAGATAAAAAGCAAATGCACTCCTTTTCCCAGGAAAATAAAACAGCAATGTGATAAAGAGACCCAAAGAATAGGGAAATATCTTTTTTTTAAAGAGTGATCAGGAAAGGCCATTCTGAGGAAGAGGTATTTGAGCAGAGGCCTGTGGAATGAGAAGGAACAAGCCACCCAAGGAACTGAAATAATAATAATCCCTCCAGGCAGAGGGATTTATGAATACAAAGGCTCAGAAGTCAGAAAGGGCTTGGAATACCAGAGGCCAGTGTTGCTGGGACAGGGGAGAGGGACAGGCGTGTGAGATCATGTTGGAAAAGTAGGAAGGCACCCGGCTACAAAGAGCCTATAAGTAGAGTTGCCAAATAAAATATAGGACATCCAGTTACAATGAATGTTGGATAAACAAAACACTTTTGGCATAAGTATGTCCCAAATATGCATGGAATATACTTCTATTTAAAAAGTGTTCATGGTTTATCTAAAAATGAAAATTTGACTATACATCCTTTTTCCTTGTTTGCTAAATCTGGCAACCCTATGTAGTGAGCCCTCAGGAACCGATTCTGGCAACATTGGAAAGTCATTGAAGGGCTTTCAGCAGAGAGTGGCAGGAACTGGTTTACATTGTGTAAAGATTATTCCGGCTGCAGTGTGGAAAAGGATTGTGGCAGAGCTGGAGAGGAAGCAGAAGAACGTTATTGTGGATCAGGCAAGAGATGATGGTCGCTTGGATTGGGGGTGACTGTGGGGTCAGAGAGCAGACTCATTCAGGATGTGCATTGGAGGCAAAACCAACAGAGCTTCAAATGGATTGGGAGGTGTGGAGGGAGGAAAATTGATGAATCTAGGATGATTCTGGGCTATCGAAGAGCAGATTGGCCGGGCACAGTGGCTCACACTCATAATCCCAGTACTTTGGGAGGCCAAGACAGGAGGATCGCTTGAGCCCAGGAGTTTGAGACTAGCCTAGGCAACATAGCAAGACCCTACCTCTACAAAAAATTTTTAAAATTAGCCTGGCATGGTGGTGGTAGTCCCAGCTGCTCGGGAGGCTGAGGTGGGAGGATCACCTGAGCCCAGGAGGTCGAGACTGTATGAGCCGTGATCATATCACAGCACTCCAGCTTGGGCGACAGAGTAAGACCCTGACTCAAAATATATGTATATATAAATAAAGAGCAGATTATCATCTACTTGTTATACCTAGAGAAGCTTTTTAGAAGTTGACTTAACTAGATCAAGGGGCCTCTTTGGTGGTCAAGACCTGCAGTGATCTTGGTTGTCTTTGGTAGTGCCCTTCAGTTCTGTATCCTTGGCCAAAACTCTACAAGCTGATGACTATTTACATTGTTAATCAAACACCACATGCGCTAGAGTTTCTTGGGCGGAGGGGATTCCTGGTTTCTATGCTGTACATAACATTCATTCCCCCTCACTCTGGTGGAAACCAGGAATAGCAGACATCTGGGACTCTGGATTTTTCCATGTGTCAAGCCAGTTTTGAAAGATGAGGTTGCTTTAAACCTGAGCTACAACAACCTTTACCCAGGAGGGACACAACAGTTCATTACGTTCTTGGGGGCTTAACTAAGAGAGACGCGCATTGGAGCCAAGGAGGACTTATTAGCTGAACACAGGCTTCCATTGCCAGCCTCAATCACTTCAGGGAGTGGAAACTAGTAAAAGAGAGTTTGGGGAAAGAATTTGGGGAACAAACTCTAAATATGGCAGAGTTAAACAAAGAAGCTCTGTGTTCCACTGGTCTGCGTATAGCTTTCAAGACACTATCCCTACTGTATCCTTTCACAAAAGCTGAAGAAATAATCACAACACATTTATCATTCACCGGGCGGAATTATTTTGGCAAGAAATCTATGCCCTGGAATACATTATACTCACTGACAACATATTCTGAAAAGTGTAGATTTTTTTCAAAGCCGGTAGGTGCTTATGCAACCATGTCGGGCTAAAGGACTGAGTGATTATATCATTATATGTGTATCAAATATTTTGGATAAATATTAAATGATCCACAAAGTCAGGTCTTGTTAACGCAGGGAGTGGAAACTAGTAGCTTCGACAATCACATATTAAAAGCCAGACTGGGAAGAAGAATTCCTAGCGTTCTAGGTGGAAGTCTGCATTCTGCATAAATAAATGCATTAGTTTAAACATTAGAATTCTGAAGCCTGAAACAAAGCTGCTTATCCACTATGCATAACTCGTGAGGCTGGAGGAGGCCAGGAAGAATGTTTCAGGGGGTGGTGAGGGAGGTCAGGATGGAATTCTTCTTCTCTGCTTTTCTCCCTACTGGTACAAATGTGTGTTGACATTAAGCGTCCATCTCAGACACTATGAGATGCATGGAGTGTCTTTCTTCCTAGGAAGTCACACAGACAATAGCACTTAGGATGATTTGTTGTGTGTTCAGGGTGTGAGAGAAAGGAGTTTCTCTAGGACGTCTCCTGTTGCTGAATGTTGACTTGGAGGACGATGTGAGTTTATGTCTGACTGATAGCATAGGACGGGATCTGTCCGCCTTAGAACCTTTGACATTTGGGGCTGGTACGTCTTTGTGGGGAGCTGTCCTGTGCATTGTAGAACATTTAGCAGCACCCCTGGCCTCTATTCATGGGATGCCAGTAGCACTCATCACCCACTGTGACAAACAAAACTGTCTCCAGACATTGCCAAATATCCCCTGGGGTGGCACTGAGGACCCCCATTTGAGAACCCTTGAATTAAGTGGTCCAAGTAGATTCAGGATGTTGGACTATCAATGGGTCCAGTGATTCAAGAAAGGCATACCGAACACCAATCAGCTCCAAATCCCTAATTTCACAGGCAAGAAAACAAAACCCCAGAAAAGTGAAGGTTTGTGCCCAAGATCACACAGCTGGCAGAAGCCACTAGAACACAGCCTGCCGGCTGCTCTCCTGACACTCGTTGGCACCTTCTCTGCCAGATTCCAGCCTGCTGGGTTTATGAAAGAAACAAAGATGGAGATAAAGTCAAACCGCAGATCATCTTACTCCTACCCTAGGCAGTTCTTGCAAAGAGATACAATTTTATTCAGAACTGACAACTGAGACCTTGAATGATGACACCTTCCTTGAGCGATCAGGCTGGCTTTCCACCCGCTGAGAAAAGCCACATTCTTCTCTTTCTTGGGTCTGAAAGGCAGGTGAGTTTGGAATGCAGTCCCCTGCCAGGTTGTCTTCCTCATCAGTCTAAGGAGGAACAAAAATAACTCCAAAATACCACCTATGATGGAGTTTGCTTCTAAAAGATCTCTTTACAATTTGGTTCCTCGGCTCATTATCCTCAGCCTTGGGAACCCCAGCATCCCCGGGGACATCTCCAGGCACACTCCTTTGGCCCTTTCCCTTAGAAATATGACCAGTTTCTCCTGCCATTAGGAAAAGGACCATCGGTGTGAATTGGCTTCTCCTCTGGGCATCGTATATCTTATTGTCTCATGCCTGCGCGTTGCCCGGCCCTCTCCTTCCGTCTTTGTGTGAGAAGTTTCTCCGACTCCCACAGTCAAAAGCAACATCAGGGAGAAGTTGTTCAAGTGACAGAGAAATCCCCATTCTTTTGTTGATCTACTTCTGTTTCAACCTGGGCCCAGTCTCACTGGGTGGCTGGGAAACGTAGCCATTTTCCTAATCTCCGGTCACAAAGCCCAACAAGCTTGTGTTGTGCACAGGAGTGTTTTCGACTCAAGTCAGCAAGCTGAAGAATGGGAAACGTCTAGGTCCAGCTTTTCCTTCTTTCTAACGTGCAGCGGAGGGCAAAAGAGAGTCAGATTCATGAAATAAGGAATTCCAAACCTATTAATTGAGCCCTGGTTAACAAAAGAGGGTCTGCTTCTCAATGCAGGATATTTTATATAGACCAGATATTGAAAATGTATAATAGTAAGCATTTTAAAATAGGGACCTTATTTCAACTTTATATCCTCAAATGATGCTGTTATGGAGAGTAATTACATAATAAATTTGTTAGGAGACTATCAAGCAATAAAAATGGTGGTAATGGTTTGTCATTTAACAGCTGAATTGTAAATGAGTTTTTCCACATTAGTGTAGCAGGTTGCTACAATTAGGAGAACATTCTTAGAGGTGTCTTTAATTTCTTTTTTAAAAAAGTTTCTGAGGTTCAAAATCATTAATTTCCTCATTTGGGGATACTACATACCTAACCATTTGAAGGCAGGGGACATTAAGGTTTTTGAGGAGGTAAGAACCACTTGAGCCACAAAAAAAAAAAAAAATTAATTGCCAAAGTATAGCAAGGATCTATACCTGCATTAAAAATATCACCTGGAGAGTCAGGTAGCATAGTGATCAGAAATGCGGGGGCAATTTCTCACTAGGTATACAGCATCAACAAGTGACCTCATCTTCCAGAGCCTCCTTCCTGGCTGGACCTCATTCATAAAATGGAAGTAATAAACCAACCCGTCCTTGTTGTTCAATTAGGGTCATTTTGTTAATGGATGACATATGCGGAAGACCTAGCGAACTCCATGGCTCTCAGCATGAACTAAAGAAATGGTTGTTCTTGTTTTTACTGATGTCATGATTCCTAGGGTATCCCATTTCTCTCCGATACTCTTTCTTTTTATCCCTCACCATGCTTCATTTTCAAAACTTTGTCCCCATAGGTCCAATCTTCTAGAATAGACAAGAATTAGGAAGACAAAGAAAGAAAGTGACATTGAATGAACTTGCACTATGAGCTCTCTCCTACAAGGCCTTGTTTAATCCTAAAATCTCCCTGAGAGACCCATATTGTTCTATTTTCAGATGAGAGGTCTATGCGCTTAAGCAACTTGTCCAATGTCCCACAGCTGAAAGGTGGCAGAGCTGGGATTCCAGTGCAATCCTTTCCACTGGACCAAACATTCCCTGCATGCCTGATATACACGAGGCAGTGTGAATGGGGTGGGGGTGGTAGGAGCAGGGTGTCCGTGCATGAATCAGATATGGAAGCGGCTCTTAGTCTTGCAGGAACAAGGTGAACCCAGACACAAAGTACTTGGAAAACCCAAAAGAAGCAGAATTCTCAATACAGGGTCTGGCTTCTGCCTCCCTTCTGTCCTTCCCCTGGACTGTGGTCCCCCATTCACTTGGTGGGCTCCAGTTTGTAAGCCTTCTTTCTGGTCCTTGGCTGCACCAAGTTTATACCGGCTTTAGGGCCTTTATTTAGAATCATCATCTCCACAGGGTCTTCATGGCTGATTATTCTTAAGTCTCAGCCACTCCCTCCTCACAAGGCTTTTGCTGACTCCCTATCCAAAGGGCTCCTCCCAGATTTCTCAAAGAGCTAAGAATAGATTTACATTTGACCCAGCAATCCCATGACTGGGTCTACACCCAAAAAAGCATAAATCGGTTGACCAAAAAGACACCTGCACTCGTATGTTTATTGTAGCACAGTTCACAATAGCAGAAACATGGGATGAAACTAGGTGTCCATCAGAGTGAACTGGATAAATAAAATGCATTACATATAAACCACGGAATGCTACACAGCCATAAAGAAGAATGAAATCATGTTCTTTGCAGCAACACGGATATTGTTGGAGGTCATTATTCTAAGCAAATCAATATAGAAGCAGAAAACCAAATATGGCTTGTTCTCACTCATAAGTGGGAGCTAAACCCTGGGCACACACAGGCCTAAGGATGGGAACAACAGACACTGGAGACTCCCAAAATGAAGAGGGTTGAAAAACTTCCCATTGGACACCACACCCGTCATTTGGGTGACAGGTTTAATGGAAGCCCAAACTTCGCCATCACACAATAAACCCATGTAGCAAACCTGCAGATGTACCCCTTGAATCTAAAATTAAAAAATAAAATTAAACTCATGAAAAGGAAGGTATGTAACACAACCGGCACTCAAGGGGGGAAGAAACCAAAGGGTTCCTCCCTTCCACTGCCACTCACTCCATAACCTACCACCCTGCTTTGATTTCTTCCTTGCAGTCGTCTCACATACTTGAAGTGCTTCTGCTCATGGCTTGGGTCCCTCGTTCATTTTGTATTGCTCACAATTAGAATGTGGCACCATAAGACCATAAAAATCTTGTGTGCATTCTTTGTTCCTATAACTCCAGGTCCAAACAGGGCCTGGGTGAACACAACCAACTCTCAGCAAATATTTTCTGAATAAAAGGTCCATGAAGTAGTGGCTGATGTTGCAGTGATTCTGTTCTATCGAGGTATTTATCTTGTAGGTTTGCAGCTCGGACTCTGTACCCAACCACAAGCTCCTGGAGGACAGGCACCACGCCATCGAAAAGAAAGGAGTCAATTCTTAGGTCTGAGCTCCTGTCCGTCCTCCATCACAGCTCCTCTCTCCAATGAGGACCAGGCGTCCTCTTCTTTTCTATCCTCTTGAATTTCTGCACATGGACTCTGTTGATGAGAAAAAAAACAATCAGCAAACTCTGTTTTTGGAATCATCTGTACTCTCTTAAACGTAAAGAATCTGGTTGAAGTGGTCAACTGCTGTTCTGCCTGCCAAACATCCATTCATTGTTTTTCTAGTAGCAAATATTAGTTTCATTTTGGGGGATCATCCCTTCAAACTAGAAAGCGAGAGTGGTTTAGGAAGACTGACCTGACCACCTGGATTCAGAGACAGACACATGACAACGTTCTGGCCAATCTGTGTTTTCCATTCCCTCGGCCACAGTGATTGGTTCAGAGATGAATGTGTGACCTAAGCCAGGCCAATGAGACTCAATTGTGTGAGTTTATGCAAAACATTATGAAGCAGAGTTCTCTTTTTCTGTGGGCATAGCTTGCCTCATAGAATGTCAACAAGGAGAGCCTGTGTGAGGGTAAAGCCAACCCAGAGAAAAGCAGGCCAGAAAGATGAGTGAGAGAGAGGAAAGAATGACATCGAAGCTCCTTGGTCCAGCCACACCTGAAGCTAAATCTGCTTCTAGCCTTGGCAATTAGTGAGCCAATAAAAATCTCGTCTTCTTACTCACTCAGTTTGAGTCATTTGCAACCAGAAGGCTAACATGGGAATCAACATGATAATAAGAAGTCTGGAGCTCATACCTTAGCACAGTTTGTGGCTCACAGTATGAGCTTAAGCTCTTCCAGCCCTGCCTAGACAACAAGTTGGGCTCCAACCATGAGAAACGCCTTAAAGCAAAAGCTGGAAGTATTTGGGTAGAAAAGAACATTTGTTTATCTTCCGGCGCGTACACAGTGGATGTGCAATCCTAATCTCTTTTTAAAGGGCAGTTCTTTGGAACTGGATGCTGCTTAAATACCAGGTCCAGACAGCTGCCAAGGGGAACATCATCCAGTTATTATTTTTCAACAGTGATGAAGTGGATGGATGGCTCCACATTTTCTCATTGCCATAAAACAAAACAGAGGAACGCAGACGGCTTTAGCTGCAAGCATGCTCAGCCCCTGGGAACAACGTAAAAGAAAAAGAGGCAAGGAAACATAGCTGACATTGCCAAGCACATACTGTGCATTCCAGAACTCACAATGGGTGCATTACACCCTTTTTAGCTTTCTATGATTGGGATCAGAGTTCTGGGTTCAAGTCCAAGATCTGCCACTGATTGGCTGTGTGACCTTGAACATGCCATTCAGCTGCTCTGGTCTTTAGCTTCTTCATCTGCCAGATGGGATAGTAAGTATCTGTCATCATCCTCAGAGAGCCATGCTCTGTAAGCTGCAATCTATTTGAAGACACATTTTTTTTTTTGAGTCGGAGTCACTCTGTCACCCAGGCCGGAGTGCAATGGCACGCTCACAGCCACCGCAGTCTCGACCTGCTGGGCTCAGGTGATCCTTCTGCCTCAGCCTTCCAAGTAGCTGGACCTACAGGCATGCGCCACCACACCTGGCTAATTTTTTGATTTATTGTAGAGACGAGGCCTCACCAAGTTGCCCAGGCTGGTCTCGAAACGCTGGGCTCAGGCAATCCTCTCACCTCTGCCTCCCAAAGTGCTGGGATGGCAAGTGTGACCCACCACACCCACTAAAGACGCCTTTAAAGGCAAAGTCAGAAAGCATTAGGAATTTCAGCTTTTGGGAGTCCCAAGGGGTGAAACTGCCAAGGAAGAGATAAGCTGCTCTCTTGCCTCACCTGCAATATCTGGGCTGATGAATACGGTTCTTCTGTGGCTGCCGAGCTGTGTGATGCAACTCTTGAAGAGCGACAGCTAAGAGTCACACAGCCAGGCACATAGCCCACAGTCACACAGCCCACAGTCACACAACCGGGCTTCCAGGACAGGCTCCATGCTAGCACACTGTGCATCCTCTGTCAAGTCCCCGTTTTCTCATCAGCAAAATGGAGAAAATATAGAGTTATTAGGGGAATCAACAGAGACACTCTATTTTGAGAGCTGTGCGTAGTGCCAGGCACACAGTAGGTGATCAATAAATGCTAGTAGTTAATATTTTGGGAGCCAAAACAAATTCTTTTGTTGAAATGTGCTGTATCTGAAAATGCAGAACCAGGTGTGAAAGGAAAGCTTCCTCTGCGCACTCATTTTAGGTGATTCTCTTGCTCTAGGGACCCTGAACAACTTAGCAAGTATTTTGCGCCACCATGTCCTTAGCCTTAAAATGGGAGTGTGAGGTGGAAATAAGGGAGGCAGAGATACAAATCACCTGAGTCTTGGAGTCCGAGATGGTATGGGAGTATGATTCTAAAATAATTGAATTTTTTTAAATTTAATAATAAAAACAAAAAGTTTCTGTCGTCAAAGAAACAGCCCCTGGCTACAAGCTTGAAATGAACCCCGCAGAGAAGGAGAGCAGGGCCCAAAGCACAAGACTGAGATGTAGTTTGTATTTTGGAAAGAAAGCGGCCCTCTGCTTTGCTTGAAATGACCGCCAAGGCCAGTTCTTGGGGTGAAATCCAAGAGGCAGGAAGAAGCTAGAGGCAGTAGTGGAGAAAACTAAGCAAAGGAGACATTTGAGAAAAGCAGCGGGTGCAACAGGGACAGTCGGGTCAGTGAGGGTGGGGTCAAGGACAAAGGGGTCAGGGACTGCAGAGTCAGTGGAAGAGGGGTCACGGACAGCGGGGTCAGCAAGGACATGGTCCGTGAGGGTGGGGTCAGAGAGGTCAGGGTCGGCCAGGGCGGGGTTAGGCATGGTGGGGTCAGGGAGGGCAGGGTCAGTGAGGGTGGGGGTCAACCAAGGCGGGGTCAAGAATGAAGGGGTCAGGGACGAAGGGGTCAGCGAAAGCAGGGCCGCTGATAGTGGGGTCGCTGACGGTGGGGTCAGTAAGGGCATGGTCAGCGAGGGCATGTTCAGCAAGGGTGGGGCCGGCTAGGGCGGGGTCAGCAAAGGCAGGGCCAGCAACAGTGGGGTCAGGGACAGCGGGGTCAGGAAGGGCAGGGTCAGTGAAGGTGGGATCGAGGATGAAGGGGTCAGGAACGAAGGGAGCAGTGAAAGGGGGTCACTGACGGCAGGATCACTGACGGTGGAGTCAGAGAGGGCATGGTCAGGGCATGGTCCGCCAGGCATGAGGCCAGAGCCACAGAGTGTCCACAAGCACCCAAACGGCCACAGCATGGTGCGGGAGCTGTGAATGCCTCCCATGAGTCTAGGCATCTGTCACAGGTGTGTCCCCTGCCGTAGGTGGTTACCAGAAGACACCTTAGAGTTGGAGCCAGAGGGACACAGCAGTGACATGTGCAGCCTAATGACAGAAGACAAGAATAAAAGAGCGAGCTTCAGAGAATGAGGCCAATATGGCACGTAGATCAGAGGTCCCCAAACCCTGTGCCACAGACCAGTATCTGTCCGTGGCCTGTTAGGAACTGGGCCACACAGCAGGAGGTGAGTGGTAGGTGGGCCAGCGGAGCTCTGCCTTCTGTCAGCGGAGGCATTAGATTCTCATAGGAGCGTGAACCCTATTGTGAACTGCCCATGCGACGGATCTCCTTATGAGAATCTAATGCCTGGGGACCACCCCACACACTTCATCTTCCATGAAACCAGTCCCCTGATGCCAAAAAGCTTGGGGACTGCTGGTGTCGATGACCCAAGACTCAGTGACGTCCAGTCCTGGCATTTTTTCATTCACAGACATTTGCTAGACAGATGTTTGAGCCACTGGGGGTGGCCAAGCTGGAAACACAGAAGCAGAGATGACCACACACAGCCACATGGTTATTTTCCACTGGTGGCCACAGCCTGATGGAGGAGACATCTCCAAAGAACGATGGGCATGGGGTCCATGATGGACCATGACAAGCAGGGACTTGGGAGGCAAGCGCCCTGTGAAGGAGAGAGACACGGGCACTGAATCCTCAGGAGCCCAGGGGACAGTTGTGTGTCGAATGCCAGGCACCCGGAAAGAGGGGGAAGGGGAGGTAGCTGATGAAAACACACACCCGGACCCAACATCCATCACCATAAAATGCAGCGACTTATAGAACACCCCCCCCCACCCCCATGCACAAGAAGCCAGACAGCTTCCTCTGCCTTTCTCTCCTTTCCAAACAAGAGCATAGCCAGGTGGTGCTGGGCCTTGGCCCTGAAGAGCCTGGGCGAGAGCTTAGCACGGCCTTCGCTCAGGCTCGCCTCGGGATGCAGCCACCTCCGGGAATTTCCCCAGTATGTGTTTGGGCAAAGGCTGAAACTGAACTGAACCGTTAACCGCATGCAATCCTCCTCCAAAACTCCCCCCAGACCTTGATTCTTTCACACTAAACCAAAGATGGTTTTGTTTTAACCCCTGCTTCACTAGACTCGACTAAAAATGAAAGACCCGGACCAAACGGGCAGCGGGAGCCCATGCCTGACAGAAAGAGTTAACTCCTCCAGCTCCGTTCCCCAGGCAGGGCGGTTCGCCTCGGGCATCCTTCTACTAGGAAAAGGCTCAAGAGGGGCAGGATCTGGGAACCGCATGCAGTGGCACGCTCTGGAGGGAAAGGAGAGACAATAACCCAGTGCACCCTCCACTCCTGCTACGAGCCACCAGGCGATGCCCAGACACGCCAATAATGGGTGTCCTGCCTGCTACAGATGCCAGGGGAGGGGCACAGTCCACAGCAGCAGGGGTTTTGAGGAGAAATGGAAATAAAAGGACAGGCTGGGGCAGGGGTTTGAGGATGCCCCCAAACACTGGTCAGCACGGACTCTGACATTTAGAGGTGCTGCGGCCACTTGAGTCAAATCCCTTTCACTCGTGTGCCCACTGTGATATTTACACAGAAATGTCGCCCTCGCAGTATGCATGCCCCAAAGCTTTCAGAATTGGGTCTGTCTTCCGAACGGCTCATTCATGGTCGCCTTCCAGAGCCAGAGTGAAAACTGCCGATAAACAAAATAAAACAAAACAGAAAAAAAGCAAACTGGGGCTCGGTGAACTCAGGATTAAATCAGGCCAGGCTTCTCCGTGAAATGTGAACATTGCAATGCGGAGGAATCAATGCTTTCCTTTTCAAAGCACTAGACTGTCTCAAATTGAAACTTTTGCTTGAGATCATGAACCATGGTCAATGTCATGGGTCAACTCAAGGAAAAAACTAGCAAAGCAACTGGCTTGGAACTGAATGACCAGTAAGAAACTGGCCGGTGCTCTTGGGTTTCCGTCGTCCTATTTTGGAATCACCTCTTTTCTTTGAAATCTGGGGAGAAGGAAGGAAGTGTGGTTACCGAGGATTCAGTTTAAATTAACTCTGAGTTGAGGGTCAAGTTACCACATCATGGTTTGGGTTACCAGAATTGATTTGTTTTGGCAAATATACACTAAAAACGAGTTTTTTTCCTTAAGTGGATAAAAGTGCACCATAAGAGAAAATTTGTATTTGGAGACACAAGCACATTTCAGTAAGTGTAGCAGCTAAATTGGAAAGAATGTGAACTTTTGTGTTACTAATAGAGATGCAGATTTGTGTTAGGTCTTGTACCCTGAGCTCTGTTTCTGCAAGTATTTAACACAGGCCTTCTCGACCAGAAGTTTTAGAAACACATTAAAAAAAAAAAACACGCAGCCCAACTCATACAGAAGTCCCCTCCCCTTTGCCAATGAGTTTTTCTGCTCCCACATCAACTTTATTAAGTATGATACAATTTTCTGCTTCTCTCCCCTTGCAGTCACGGCTCTATCCTGTCTTTGTTCTCCCTGGTGAGACGCCGGTAACTGACCTAACTTAAACATAAATACGTTCTGCCTCACATCTTCAGAGGAACAAACCATCGGAGACCTATTTACATCTGATTTGCCTTGCTGGCTACAAAAATTCGCTCTATAATGAATGCTACGTTTGGCTGGGTGGTGTGAGCAGATACAGCTTCTTGGTGGAGTTACCTTCGCTCTCCTAACTCGATTGTGATTCTCACAATGAAATTACCAAGGAGCCAACTCTTCAGAAGGCTCTCCTGCACCTCTAAACTTCTGACAGGCACAATCGGGCCTCTCGGATGATGCCATGATTCTTGGTGTTGTCTTAAAGCCTGGTTTTAATAAATGGCTGAGAAGAGAAGCCATGCAAATGGGTATTGATGTAGCCTGCCTGTCCTTCGGCACCTGCAATAGAACACAGACAGTACCTACGGCAACACGATAGATAATGTATCCGCAATTACCAGGATACTTAGTATGCACTAGACAATTCGCAGAGATAGTATAGATTTTTCTGTGTTTCAAATGTAACAGGAACGAATGCATCATGGCCCATAGACTCAGGTGTGGTACGAGCATCAAATCTCTTTATTTTCTTCCAAGTAGGTTAATGTCAACTGTGACTACTCCATGCCAACAGGTAGGCCAGAAATTCAACCTCACCGATTCTCAGAGCACCCCCATCTCCACCCAGAAACTCTCTTCCTAGCACCGAGGTGCCGGGAGGGCCCCCCATCCTCTTGCCATTCCCTTGACTCCCCAGCACGTACCAGCTGTGAGTCACCAGACCACACTGGTTGCCATGGAGACCCTCATCAACCCAGTCTACTGGACCCTCCAGGACTGGGCTGCTGCTTTGCTCCACCCTTCCCCTTGGCATCCTTATCAGCCCCTTAGGGCCCGGCTGGGTAGCAGGGTGCTGCCTTCCCTGGCTCTCAGAATATTTTTCGGCTCCCGCTACAAGGAAATAAACCCTTTACTCAAAG
Source organism: Tarsius wallacei (assembly GCA_963574415.1). Classification (NCBI taxonomy): domain Eukaryota; kingdom Metazoa; phylum Chordata; class Mammalia; order Primates; family Tarsiidae; genus Tarsius; species Tarsius wallacei. The sequence continues at coordinate 34,029 of CAUYQG010162992.1, forward strand.
GTTACCTCTCCCCTTCTCTTCGCATATTTCTCATTATCTCTCTGCCCAAACCTATCCACCTCTGTCATTTTAAGCTTTGGCAAACCAAGGCCAGAAAAGAACATGTCTGGCAGGCAGCTTCAACCCTCCATCCTGCCCCGAGACTCCCAATCAGAGCCTGTGGCCTCTGCAGAAAACAGAAAACGGAAAACAGAAGCAAAATCCAAATATATATCAATGCATCCCAGCCCCACAGTGTTACAAAGTCACCCACCACTAAGCAAGAGAAACTTCCCCAGTTCTTTTCCTGTCCCGTCACCAGCAGCCCCCACGTGCATTCTGGCGCTTTCTTTGCTTTGTCTGTCTCATAGTTTTATTCTCCAGTAAATATTTCATTGCACAGGTTGGCTGTCTTCCTAGTCCCTTACTTTCTCTTCAGTGCCTCCACTTAGGTGATAGCGGAGAGAAGCGTGAACTGGTAGACCATACCTCACATGAGGGTAACGGTCATGGCACTGAGCGTGGTCCTGAGGCTGCACAGAATATGCTGGTGGAGACAGGAAGGTTCGGAAACCGTGGTGTTGAGGAAGGGGCCTGAGGGAACTTCTCAGACATGACATGGCCACATGAGACGGAATAAAAATACCACGTACGTCAGACAAACTGACTAGCTAAGGGAAAGCAACGTTTTGTTCTGAAAGCGAATGTCTGTATGGCTTAAAAGCCATCACTTGTATGCATCCACATGATATCCCTGAAGCGTGGAGGTCTGGAGTCAGTGACCAGCATCCTGGACCCAGCTCCTCCACCAAAAAGCCCATGCCTTTGAGGAAGCCTCTTCCCCAGTCTGATCCTAAGTTTTCTCAACCCTAAAAATAAAGGATTGAACCAGTTGATCACCAGGTTTCTTCTCTTCTACTCTGATGGTCTTCGATGCAAGTTGTTTTTAAAAAAAAAAAAATGGATAATATCTCCAAACGTCATTTTATGGTGATCAGGGCACTTGCTCATTATCGAACTGCAAACCTGGATGAATTTAAACTCCCAGGCAAGGCAGCCTGCCGTGACTGCGCTTTCACTGTTCGACTCTATAAAACCCAGCAAACTTGATATATATTAAAGTTTAATAGCAACCCAAGAGTGAGAAGGAGAAAGAAATGCGAACAGTATCTAAGAGGTGTTTTATTCATGTTGATTCTCATATGTATGATAAATAGTTCCTGTGCCTGATTTTGTGATGAGAACAGGTTCTTTAAAACTCCAGCAAAGACAGCCCATAAGGAAAACGGAAACCATCTACCATAAAGAAAGAGCCAAAATATTCATATATTTCTTTGGAGATCCGGCAGGGTCTGGAGAGGGTCAGCCATTTTCAGCTCAGCTGGGCATATCTACCATTCATGCTCTATTTCTAGCCCAATGTGGATTGGGGTCGCTGGGCGAGACCGTATGGCCTTTGCAGAGTAGCTCACCCAGTAGGGACACTCAGGGTCAGTGCGGATGACATGTGGCCATGTGTATCTGGGTTGCTTTCTATATGTGTATTGATGTGTGTTTGGACACGTGTATGTGTGCATATGTGTGTGTGTGCGTGTGTGTGTAACTGAATAAAGTATAAATATACATATGAGGGTGTCATAGCCAGTTATGCAAGCTGTGTTGTCATGGGTTACTAGTGAGTTAGTTTCCTTTTTATCACGTAGAGCAGAGGTCACCAAACTTTTTCCATAGAGAGCTAGATAGTAAATATGTTAGACTTGTGAGCCAATGTTGCAACTACTCAACTAGCCACTGCAGGGTGAAAGCAACCATAGACAGGTAGACAAATGAGCATGCTTGTGTTCCAACAAGACCTTATTTATTCACACTGAAATTTGAATTTCATATAACATTCATGTGTCACAAAACACTATGCTTCTTTTGATTTTTTTCAACCATTTAAAAATGCAAACACTATTCTGAGCTTGCAAGCCATACACAAACAGGTGACAGGCCAGATTTGGCTCAAGGGCTATGGTATCGTTTGCCAATGTATAATCTAAAATGCATTTCCCATAGGAAAAAAGTGATTGCAAATATTGTTTGTAAATATTGGATTGTTACCAGATTAATTCATGAAGGCCAATTTAATTCATGAAGAATCCAAAAGATGGCATGCATAATATCTAATATTTTTAATACTTATGCCACCCACTGTACTAAGCTCTTTATATTCATTACTTCAGCTGCTACTCAGTACAGTCCTATGGGAAAGCAGGTTTGCAGAGTTGATGTGACTTTTCCATCTCAGCTTAGAAGCTGCATAACTGGGATCTCAGAGCTGTGATATTTACAGCAAAGACACACAGCTTGCTTATAAATTAAAGGGATGACACCCAGTACCTAGTGAGAACTCAGTGTATATCAGCTATCATTATTGCCATAATTGTGACTAACTGCACTACTGCAACTCTACTAAATCGCCATTTACAATACCATTTCTTCAATCTGGATTCCAATCTGGGATGCCCCCCGAAACATTTTTTCTTTCCCTGGATATCAACACCCTCTCAGTGTCATTTAGCAAAAGAGGATGGAAAGTCTTCTGGGTGGGTAGGATTAACCCCTTACTTGTCCACATTTTGCCTCTGCTAAAAGCAGATAAGCCAATTACTTCCCAGGAACAAAGTAAAGGAAGAGGACTCCCTTTGTGGCGGAGTCTGGAAAGCCATCTGTGGACCCTTTGCTGCCCATTCCTCATGTCTGTGCTGTTGGCCAATCATATATCACAGAAAAAAAAAGTGTTACATATAGACATGGGTTACAGTCATGCACCAAGACTATTGGAGGTTTGAAATGAAATCTCTCTTCACCCACATCATCAGTAATATTTTAGTATTTGTGCAGGTTACAAAGTTTACTGAGAACAAAGAACCCTTAGGTCAGTTACAGCTAAAATTGACAAATTGAAATAGACAAAGATTCAAGTGAATATTTCTGTTCATCTTTCCATTTTTATCTCCCCGTTCTTGGTTCCAACTTTTTTCCAATTTCACAGCGGTCCATATTTTTAAGTGTGTTTCTCCCTCCCTTTGTCATTCTGGATATCAAAATCCTCATTTCCCTGGGGCCATTTTCAGACCTGGGGAAACCACTGCACAGTAAGATTCAGATAGCCAATCAGACTTAAGGTCTAACCACCACCCCCTCCCCATTATATCCACCTTGAAGAAGGTCACCTGTCAACCAGAAGTGATCCTCTCTTGGTGTAGTTTGAGGCAACAGTACAGGCCACCCCAAGAGATGTTGTAGGGCAGAGTTCTTGCTAACATCTTTCTGATGACATCATTTAATTCACCTAAGGCTAAGTCTGATTCTCCTCCTATATGTAGTTCATGGAATTATGAACTCAAGTGCTTGTGCACCAGTACCTGTTATTACATAAGAAATCATTCCCAATTTTAATGAATTAAAAAAATATTGGGCTGGGTGCAGTGGCTCACACCTATAATCCTAGCACTTTGGAAGACCGAGTTGAGAGGATTGCCTGAGGTCACAGGTTTGAGACCAGCATGGGTAACTTGGCGAGACCTCGTCTCTACAGTAAATCAAAAAATTAGCCAGGCGTGGTGGCTCATGCCTGTGGTTCCAGCTACTTGGAAGACTGAGGCAGAAGGATTGTCTGAGCCCAGCAGTTGGAGACTGTGGTGGCCATGAGCATGCCGCTGCACTCCAGTCTGGGCGACAGAGACTCCAACTCAAAAAAATAAATAAATAAAAACTAAATTGATTAAAAATTATTATTATGTCTTGTGGTTGGACTTGACTGAGCTCAACTGGGTGGTCCTTCCTTGGGATTTTCCTTTTTTTTTTTTTGAGTTGGAGTCTCATTCCATCACCCAGGCTGGAGTGCAGTGGCATGCTCACAGCCATCCCAGTGTCGACTTGCTGGGCTCAGCAATCCTTCTGCCTCAGTCTTCCAAGTAGCCAGAACTACAGGCACACACTACCATGCCCAGCTAATTTTTTATTTATTGTAAAGACGAGGTCTCGCCAAGTTCCCTGGGCTGGTCTCAAGTCTGCAGCCTCGGGCAATCCACTTGCCTCAGCTTCCCAAAGTGCTGGGATTATAGGCTGAGCCACTGAGCCCAGTCTGGGATTTTTCATGAAGTTGCTGCCAGACGATGGCTATAACTGGAGTCATCTAAATGTGTCTTGCCTTAGTCTGTCTTTGTTGCTATAAAAGAATGCCCAAGGCTGGGTAATTTATAAAGAAAATAGGTCTATTTGGCTCATGAAGCTACCCACCCCCAATTTCTCCATCCATCTGCATCTGGTGAGGCCACAGGCTGCTCCACTCATAATGGAAGGAGAAGGGAGCTGTCATGTGCAGAGATCACATGGCAAGAGAGGAAGCAAGAGGGGAGGGGAGGTGCCAGGCTCTTTTAAACAACCAGCTCTCATAAGAACTAGCTGAATGAGAACACATTACCACGAGGACAGCACCAAGCCATTTATGAGGGATCCACACCGATGACCCAAACACCTCCCAAAACGCCACCTCCAACACTGGGGATCAATTTCAACAAGAGATTTGGAAATATCCAAACTATAGCACCTCCTTGCTTGCATGTCTGGTGCCCAGGCTGAGCAGGATGGAACATTAGTGTCTGGTACAGAATCTCATTCTCTTTATCTGTCTGTCTCTTTCTCTCCATGCGCCTTCTCCATGTAGTTAGCTTGGGATTCCTCATGGAATGACTACTTTTAGAATAGTCAGACTTTTAGCATGGCAGCCTAGACTCTAGGAGCAAATTTTTTTAAAGACAGGAAGGGGACCGGGTGCAGTGGCATGACCTGTAATCCTAGCACTTTGGGAGGCTGAAGTGAGAGGATTGTCTGAGCCTGGGGATTTGAGACCAGCCTGGGCAACTTGGTGAGACCTCGTCTCTGTAATAAAAATCACAAAAACTAGCCAGGCATGGTGGCATGTGTCTGTAGTTCCAGTTATTTGGAAGGCTGAGGTGGAAGGATCACCTAAGCCCAGCAGGTCAAGGCTGCAGTAGCCATGAGCGTGCCTGGGCAACAAGAGTGAGACTCCAACTCAGAAAAGAAAAAAAAAGACAGGAAGTGGAAGCTGCCAGCATCTTAGGGCATGGGCCTAGAACCTGGTATAGCATCCTCCATTTTCACTATATTATATCAAGCACTCATGGAGCCCACCCAGATTCTGGAGGAAGGGACGCAGACCACTTCTTTAGGGGAAGAGTGTCAAAGAAATAGCAGCCCTCTTTAATCCACCATAAGTTGAATAAGAACTCAAGAGTCATCTCACTCAACCCCTTTGTAAGTGATAGTCTATATTCTAGAAGCTGGCAAAGTCCAAACTGTACTTGAAATTCCCCTTATGCCAGTAGCCTCACTGTTTTTCTGGTGTAGCTGATTCAGACAAGGGACGTGTCAGTCTCTTAGAAAATTCTTTGCATATTTAGTGAGGAATCTTCCTCACTGTGACGTCTGTCTTTTTATTCTAGTTCTAGTACTTGGAACTGTAAAGAAAGCTCTTCCTACCTTTCCTTATCTCCCAACCTTGTACATATCCAAGATAGCACTCCTTGCTCTGCTGAATCCTTTTACTTCCAGGCTACCCGCCCCCAATTTCTCCATCCATCTCTCAGGTGACATACCTTCTCGTCTGCCCCCAGTTTCACTTCTTCCTCTGAACAAGCTCCACTTTCTTCATGTCCCTCTCTCAGTCTCACACCACACGCAGAACAGGAAACTGGACAGAGGAAGGCAGACCTCGTCCCTTCCTGTCTGGTTACCACTATTATAACAGTTGCTGCAGTTAAAACAAGAATACTTTTTTTAAAAAATATATTGATCTGTTTTCCTTTCTCCTGCTTCCTCATACATTACCATCCCCCCATTCCATGGAAGCATTTGACGCCTCTGGGGGGAAGTAGGATTGTTGTAACAGGAATGCAAAGAGAAAGAAAGAGCCACTGTTTGGCTTTTGACTTCCAGTGTCAGATTTTTTAGCTCAAAGAAAATAATAGTCTTGAAATATGGACTTTGTGTGAGAGAAGCATGTCTTTTGAATTGCAGGACACTAAGCATGTTGGATTCGGAGTGTGAGGTGGACTCGAAGCTGGTGCAGGGAGGACAGAGGAAAGGAGGGAGGCATCCTCTGCAGGCAGGAAAAGAAAGCTGAAAGGTGTTTTGTTTATGACAAAAACACCTGGGCAGCCCAAGAGAACTCAGAACATGGCATTCCAGAGGTGGGACCTCATGACCAAATCCCAAAACAGGATCACTGACTTCAGCAGCAGGGGACAACACAGCATCCAAAAATACCAGACAGCACCAGTTGCATCTCTGCAACACCCAGTACTAGAATCTCCGGGGCTGGGTGAAGAGTAGAAAGCAGTGAAGATGCACCAGGCAGCAGGTGAACCACCTTTCCCCAGGACTAGGAGGGCAAGGGGACTTCCCTCTGCCCTGATGCACACCAGGAAGAGAAAATGGAGTAGGAGGTACAGTGAAAAAGTAAACACTTACCCAAAGTAGACTGAGTTCACCCCAAAGAACCTGCTCTAATCCAGGAGAAACAGGGCCACCTCCAACAGGTGGGGTGTAGGTTTGATCCCTCTCTGATATCCGTGGAATGCAGGCTTCCTAAGACAGATGAGGACATCTGAAGAAAGCTACACTTTCTTTATTATTATTATTAATTTTTGTACATCTGAAATGTAGAGTGCAAATTTTCCATCCCCTGCAGATTCCAAGACTCAACTGTTCAACTTCTCAATTACAGAAGTTTCTATGAACAGATCTAAATGAATCTATCTTGAACTGCTGAGCTTTTCCTCAACCATTAGAGATAAAAACAGCTGTAGAATGTTCCCTCCTGTAGACTGGAGGTCCCATGAGATCACCCAGTTAGTTAAACCAACATGAAGCCCCAAATCCATGTACTCTCACCTAGATGCAAGTTGATCACCCAATTCTCAAACACTACTCTCACCAGATAATGGCATGAGACCTGATAGGCTACAGGAGCTCAGCAGAACTTGTCATCAGGGTCATGCTGTGGGGCCCACACTTAAATCAGGGGGAATGTTTCTCAAAGTCTAGGCTTTGGGAAGGCTCTTGGCAATGGGAAATCTCTCCTGAATTAGTGCAGGCTCTTTGGGGTGAACTCAGTGAACATGGGGAAGGAATGAGAAGGGTAGGGTATGTGGGAAATAAGGATGACCCTCTTCAATTTTGTCATTAAAACACAACCCAGAGACCCAGATTGGTGGAGTGAAGCAACTATTTTAATATTGCTCTTGCAAGAACAGGTGTCTCTCTGGTGTGCAGACACACCAAGGCAGTCACAGCAAGCATATTTATGCCCTAAAATGCAAGTCCCTCTCCTGATTCCTCATTGGTTGGGTACCACAGGGTCACATGCTTTCCTGGATGTCACCCAAATTACATACTTTAATTGGTCTAGAAAAGTCACCTATTTTACATATTACAAAGTGACTGGTTTTAGGAAGTCACCTATTTTACATATATGACATCACAGGTGGACCTAAGTTGGTTGGATCCCGCCAACTTTCAAATGAAAAGCCCACCAACGGCCGGGCTCGGTGGCTCAGCCTGTAATTCCGCACTTGAGGAGGCTGAGGTGAGTGAATTGCCTGAGCCCGCGGGTTCGAGACCCGCCTGGGCAACTTGGCAAGACCTCATCTCTACCGTAAATCAAAAAAATGAGCCGGGCATGGTAGTGCACGCCTGTAATACCAGCTACGTGGAAGGCTGAGGCAGAAGGATCACCAGAGCCCAGCAGGTCGAAGCTGCGGTGGCCAGGAGCGGCCACTGCACTCCAGTCTGGGCAACAGAGTGAGACTCCAACTCAAAAAAAAAAAAGAAAAGCCCACCAAGCAAAAAGCCTGCCAAACAAAAATATAAAGAACCAGGAAGTGAGACAATAAGACTCCATTTGGAAAATGAATCACCATTTTGTTTCTTACAGGTAGAACACAGTGGAAGGTTATGGTTAACAGGCTGGGCGGGGCCTCAAGTTGCTAACTGTAAGAAGCTGGTTAATGTCCTTTATCTTCCAAAGCCTCTCAGATTCCCTTATCTGTACAATATTTCATCATCATCATTGCTGTTCAAGCTACCTGATAGGCTCAACTGAACAGCAAGGGAAGCTTGGAAATGGAAAATGATATTAGCAGCAGAGATTTACAAGGAGTTTTCCTATTTGCAAAATGTTTTTCATATATACATTCTTCTCAAAGCATTTCAAGCAGTGATCTTTTTTCTGTTTTCAAACTCCATTCCCCAGATCCCTGAAAGTCCCTGAAGCCTCCCCTCAGGAGAGAGGACTGAGTGGGGGAAGGGGCTGGGTGGAGTACGAGTCCCATCTCCCATTAGGATTTCAGTCTTGTGGCAGGACTTCCTTTGGTTTCCCACGTTCTTCCTTCTTAGAGAAGATTCTACGTGAAAACAAAACAAAACTTCGGAAACTCACCGATTCCAAGAAAATAATATAGGAAGGATGGTGGTGACATCCTGCTGCAGACATGTCCCCTGCCCCCCAGATCAGAACATTCCTCTTTCTTTCCCCCACCAATTGATGCCCTGGGTCCTGGTACAGCTACCAGAAACAACGCCCCACCCACTTCTTCCAAAACCCCAGGCCTGAGGGGTCCTCAACCCAATTTGCCAAGCCCCCGGACCCACCCTCATTCCTGGTGCTTAAATCCTGGCATGACTCAGACAGGCACTGGAGAGAAGATAAAACTCAGTGCAGGGACATTCTGGAGACTTGCTGTCTTATTTCCAAAGGGCAATGATTGTCATTACGTGTAAATGAACTGCTTTCTCAGTTGAAAACATGTATTTTTAAAAAGCTTAATTTCTCTCCTTTCTCCGAAATGAGAATCAAGTTATAACCGTGGCCCAGCACCTTGAGAACGTTCCTCTTTTTTATACTTCATCAAATCCTTAATAATACAAAAATTGCCCAGAGCATTTCACACTGAGTTATGAGGTCATTAACATTTCTGGGATAAACACAATACCCCAGGACAAGTTATTAGACATATAGTAGTGGGGAAAAAATTAGATACATTGAAAAGGCCCCACATCTTGCAACTACAGGCAGAAAAAAATCACCTGTTCCTAGTTAAAGGCAGCAAAAATCACTTTCCGAATCCCACATGCAGGTGGGGTGGCCTTTTCTTAGCCATTCGACTCGGCATACTAGATATTGGTAAAAATTTAAAGAATCAGCATCTTGATGTCCCAAGGCCAGCAATCTTTCCAAAGACACGCTCTGCAGTCTGCCTCAAGGTTCCTGGTATTTATGATTGTGTTGGCAGCAAAATGGCTGTTCCCCACACACCCGTCTAGCAGACCCACAATAAATGTTACCTATCTGGGCTGTTTGCTTATTTTATTTTATAATTTTATTTTATTTTATTTTATTGTTTTTTTGAGTCAGGGCCTCATTCTATCGCCCAGGCTGGAATGCAGTGTCACGATCACGACTCACTGCAGCCTCAATCTCCTGGGCCCGGGTGATCCTTCCACCTCAGCTTCTTGAGTAGCGGAAACTCCAGGCACAGCTACCATGGCTAATTTTTATTTTTGCAGAGATGAGTCCTTGCTATGTTGCCCAGGCTAGTCTCAAACTCCTGGGCTCAAGCAATCCTCATGCCTTGGCCTCCTAAGTGCTGGGATTATAAGCATAAGCCACCACACACAGCCTACTATCTGCTTTTAAATTTGCAGTGAATCCATCCCATATGTGCTTTACTTTCCTCCCCACATCTCCGGTGTCCATTTGGCCTTCACATTTGTGCTCCCGTGTCACAAGCTTCACGGAGATTTCCTAACAGCCTACAACCCCTATTTTCTCTCCCTTTGATTTACAACTCTAGTATATTTCACCCGAAATGTTCTTCGGGAAGCTTGAGCAGAGAGTACCTATCTCTAATCCTTCCATGTGTCTGCTCACACACAAGAATGGGGGAGATGGTTGTTCAAACTTGCAAGGAAGCCTCCTTGCCTCTGGCCGCATCCCTGGCCAACAAAGATAAATGCTCATAAGGTTTATAGATGGTCTCAAAAGTTCTGTTTCTTTATGCGTTTCCTGTAGCCTGAACTGTGCTGGAGTCAAGTTCTTCCCACTATTCAATGAAACCCCTTCCAGAAAAATGAGATCAAGGAGGCAAAAATAACCCCACTCTCCCATCCTGTATCCACGGCACATACTAATTCACCCAATGTCCTTTCCCTCTGAGCCTAGACCTTGGCCTCGGAAGATTTCTCATTAAAGTACTCCAGGAGGCATTTCCAGTTGCTGTTGATACATGATTAAAAACACATATTCTATCTCCAGAGTTCAGTCCAACTCCAAGTGCATGTGACTCTTGAAAAGTCCATTAAAACTTGTAGCACTGTTCAATGCTCAGGTTTCCACCTCTTAAAACAACCCCAGACCCCAGACCCTCTTTCCCAGGGTGAGTAGCCAGTAGTGAGTGCTTTGACCCTTGGAATCTTTAGCAAGTGCCTGCGCAATTCAAACTCTCTGAACTTTATGGGTTTTTGGAAACTCATGTATAGAAAAGACTTTGTTCTTTATTCTCTCTCAACCCTGGCAGGACCAGGGCTGACTTCACCCTCTTCAAACCCATTGATCGTCCCCTCCATGTACAGATTCCTCATCCTCATGCAATCCTACTCCTCAAACTGGATCTTGAGTTTGGTAAATCCCTCTTCTGTCTCCAGCTCCCTTCTCCCTCCTTCAGGGGACACACTCTTTGTCTTCTCTGGGACTTCCTATTGCTTGACTGGCCACCTCGTCTTTAGCTCCATCAGAGCCTGTGAACATACTGGTCTGTCTGAACTCCAGGGCTGCCCTCTTCAGTGTGTTCCTAACCGGCATCCCAGGTTCTGTCAGCCCCTTGGCCATCTGCTGTGACAACGCCCAACCCTGGGTCACCCTTGCAACCCCATCTCCTCTCTGTAGACGTGATGACACGGAAGTCACCCATAAGACATTGAGAATAGGCTTGCATCTTATGTTTAGTGCATTTGCTGGGAAACCATGGTATCAAATTCATCACGCTATCCTAGCGCAAAGAAGTGTCCCAGGCTGCAGCCTGTATGCCTCAGAGAAGTGATGGGCACTCTTCCCTACTCCACATGTCTGAAATGCTTCAGCCCAGAATTCAACACTCCCCAGTTTGTCGATTACAATGTCAAGAGTGATCATCTGTGGCCATGCGGAACTCAGACGTCATCCGAAAACAAGGGTGCCTGTTTTCCCATTGTGGGACCAAATCAGGAACCCAGATCTCCAAGGCGCACTGATGAAAATAGAGTGGCCTATAAATATTTGTTAAATTGAATGACCAGAAGCTCTGTGGACCCGCCAGAGCAATGTCTTAATTAACTTGAACTAGAACTCCCTAATTACGGGAGCAGTCTTAGAGAAGGCATCTGCTGCTCAGGGTCTCTGCAGTGGCATGGGTGACATGCAGGCTAGAGCATGTCCCTCAACCCCATCCACACAGGTCCCAGATAATGTGTTACTAATAAAGACCAAAGATCCAACAATGAGTAATAATTTCTTCTCTTCCGATTTTAATCATTTGGAATGGATTTGAAGCTATCCATCCCCAAATGTCCTCTGACTCTTTCTCATTTCATTATACATTTGGGAGTGAGGAAGAAAGGGGCATCTCATCACATGTGTCTGGAGAGAGTGAATGGGGTCCTAGGGGCTCCAGAACTACTCTGGTTTCTTAGATCTGTGATCCATCCTTTAGGGAAGAGAGAGTGTTACTAGACATGTATGCCTTAGAGCTAGTCTCCACTGGAGTCACAGATGGTAACTCTTGACATTGGGATAGGCAGGTTGAAGAGTGTTGCAGGGATGAGATGTCTCAGAAATGAGGAAGAGAAGAACATCGATTCTTTCCTCATAAAAAGTTGAAGTCAGGCTGGGTGTAATCCCAGCAATTTGGGACACCGAAGAGAGGATTGCTTGAGCCCAGGAGGTTGAAGCCAGCCTGGACAATCTTGTCTCTACCAAAAAAAAATTTTTTTTAATTAGTTGGGTGTGTGAACACCTGCAGTCTCAGCTACTTGGTAGGTTGAGGCAGAAGGATTGCCTAAGTCCAGGAAGTTGTGGCTGCAGTAAGCTATGATCGTGCCACTGCACTCCAGCCTGGTTGACAGAGTGAGACCCTGACTCAAAAAGAAAGGGAGGGGGGTAGTTGAGGTCAGCCCTTCTGGTTTCTCACTATCCATTTGTGCTCTCTCCCTCCCAGTCTATGGCATCTCCTGGTACAATAGATGGCATCTAAAAGGTGCTCAATAAATGTGCTCCTTGACTATTTTTTCTAATGCTGATGGATGGATTTTCATGAACCTCCAACTTACACTTCAAACAACAGTCCACAGAGCCGAAATTTCAAGAACATTTCCAATTCAAGACCTTTCCAATCCTTTCCTGCCACCTGGAAAGCCATACCGCCCCCCAACCCCGGACCCCACAGAAACCATGTAGGCCACCATTGTCCAACAGAATGTTCAGTGATGAGGAAAATGATCTCTATCTGCCATAACACAGAAGCCACTAGCCTCAAAGGACTCCTGAGCACTTGAAGTGTGGCAGTGTGACTGAAGAAATAAATGTTGAATTGTATTTCCTTTTAACTCGTGCAAGCTTACATTTAAATGCCTAGCCATCGTGGCTAGTAGCTTCGGTCTTGGGCAGTGCAGGTCTAGTCTGACAGGCACTAACCAACTGGTAGCTAACCCATCAGGGAGTCTGGGTTCCCACTGGATTCCGCCACTTCTTCACGGTAACCCAGGTATGGTCATTTGAATTCCCAAGCCTCGGTTCCTACAGCTCCTGAAATGAGGATGAGTACAATGCCTGTCCCCTCTACTTCACCAGCCTGGTGGGACGATCCTATAAGATTCTTAACATCCTTTGGAAACTCTGAAGTGCTGTTCAGTTCTTAGTTATCACCTTCCCCACCCTGCTCAGTTCTCATGTTCAACCTTCACACTTGTCTCCTGATTGCATGAGTCTTAACCGAAAGAGCAATACCGGGTAGGAATCTAGCCTCCTGGTAATCTAACGGAAGCCATACCCTCATGTTCAAGCCTTGTTTTGGCTTTTTTTGGTTGAAAGGAACAAGAATCCTTGCAAAGTAGCATAAGTAATAAGTGGGGGTAATTATACAGAAAGAGCCATCTGGGGAATCCAAGGGCAGGCATCTTTGGGTGGAAACGAAGGTGGCATGAAAACCCAGCTGGATCACACTGGACTCTCTGCAAAGTGACTTGCTTGTTGGTGACGGACTGATGACCTGGGTCGTACAAGCTTAGATCTTGCTTTATACTCACAGCGTCAAAGACTTGCATCTAAGAACAATTAATTTTAATTTTCCGGAAATTTTAATTTTTCATCTAGATTCAACTGTCAAGTTGGTATATTAGACAAATTACTTTTTTATGTAACTTGCTTCAGTTTATTTTTCTGAAAATAAGCATGTCCAAGGACTATAAAGGATGTCACTAGAAACAGTGTGTGATAAAGGAAGAAAATGTTGGTTTGAGGGACGGTCTCAGTTCATTTTTGCTGCTGTAACAAACTACCTAAGACTGGGTAATTTATAGAGAACAGAAATGTATTTTCTCACAATTCTGGTGGCTGAGAAGTCCAAGGTACCAGCATGTTCAGTCATCTGCATCCTTTTGAGAGGAGGAACATCGATGGGAAGGGCGAACTAGCCAACCAAACACTTTGTGAAGTCTCTTTCACAAAAGGCTTCATCCCATTCATATGGGAGGAGCCCTCACGGCCTAAGCACCTCTTAAAGAACCCATCTCTTCATCTGAATTTTGGAGAGCACAAATTCAAACCATAGCAGGAGCCCTTATACCCCAAGCAGCTGAAGTTATTTTATAAGGCTGCAAGAAAGAAAAGCTCTCATTTTATCAAAATATTTATCAATAAACAGATCACATAAAATTAGTCCCCCTTCCTGCCAACACCAGAATGATAGTCCAAATATTGATCCTCCAATATTGCACAGTTTTCTATTCACCATTCACACAGGAACAGGGTCCAGGGTGACTCCTGCTGGCCAGGAATTTACCCCTTAGTTGCTACAGTAGCGGAGGTGAGTAGAGGGTTGGGGGGGCGGGGGGCTCTGGGCAGAAGTATTTCAATATTTTAATAAGCAAAGGACTATATCAATGGATATGGATTGAAAAGCAGCCTGGCTTAGCACTAGCTTTAAGCCCCACACCCCAACCTCCCCAAAAAATGTAAATAACTTTTTACTCTCAGTCTTTTGCTAAGTGGGACTGCAAAACTGGCAACTGATATCATATTTCATGAAGTCAATGAAAGTGATGCAAAAGAATTATATGAATCACACTCAGGCAAGGCACTGACAAAGATATGGCAGAAATTGACCAGCCATTATTGACAAAGATGTTCTAGGGAAGATGTTTGCAGTGAAAATGATTGCTCTAGGCCATGTGGTATCCTGGATTGAATCCTGGAACAACACAAGGACATTTGCGGATAAACTGATAAAATCTGGATAAAGTCAATAGATTTTAGTTAATAGTAACGTGAGGATGTGAATTTTTTAGTTTTGGCAAATTTTTTAGTTTGGGTTACATAAGATGCTAACACTGGGGGAAACTGGGTGGAGGGTCTATGGAACTCTCTGTACTGTCTTTGCAACTTTTCCATGGATCTAAAATTATTCCAAAATAAGGAGAAGGATCAAACATCAAAGCATTAAGAGAGACCCTTGCAGTAGTTCATAAGGCCCTCACATGTTTTTGCAGAATTTGCCTTTCTTTATGATGTTGCAGTGTATCGCAGATGTGAAGTGAAAAATAAGTATATTCCAGTTTGATTTTTTAAATGCCAGATTTAAAAAAAAATATTCACTTGAAACAACCCAGCGTACTTGGCTGTCCCTCCTCGTCTCGCGCAGGGCAGCCCCGGTTCTGGTGGTTGACGCCGGAATTAAGCAGCCACCACATCAAGCAAAAAGGCAAAGACCAAGACCACCAAGAAGCGCCCTCAGCGTGCAACCTCCAATGTATTTACCATGTTTGACAGTCACAGATCCAGGAGTTCAAAGAGGCCTTCAATATGATTGATCAGAACAGAGATGGTTCCACAGACAAGGAAGATTTGCATGATACGCTCACTTCTCTAGGGAGGAATCCCACTGATGCCTATCTTGATGCCATGACGAATGAGGCCCCAGGACCCATCAACTTCACCGTGTTCCTCACCATGTTTGGTGAGAAGTTAAATGGCACGGATCCTGAAGATGTCATCAGAAATGCTTTTGCTTGCTTTGACGAAGAAGCAACAGGCACCATTCAGGAAGACTACCTGAGAGAGCTGCTGACAACCATGGGAGATCGGTTCACAGATGAGGAAGTGGACAAGCTGTACAGAGAAGCACCTATCGACAAAAAAGGGAAATTTCAATTACATCGAGTTCACGCGCACCCTTAAACATGGAGCGAAAGACAAAGGTGACTAAAAGATCTTTTAGCTAAAACCTTCCAGTTACGTTGTCTTACTCTCTTTTGTATTTTTCAGACACTTCCCCTGTCCTTATAGAACCTGTTGCATGCAACTTAGTTTCACAGCTTTGCTTTTTTTTTTCTTTTTGGTGTATTTATTCTAGACTTTTCTGCCACCTAGCACTTATATAATCAGACTGGAAATGGAGATGTGGTTGTAAATTGTATTGAAAAAGAGATCGCAAATAAAAATCAACAAATGTGAAAGCCCAGGAAAATATATTCGTATTTCTGGTTTTGCTGGGTTTTTACATTTTTACATTTTTATATAATAAAAATGTTATTTTGAAATTTAAAAAATTCACTTGATTCATTTTCTGTTCATGCTGAGTGTCTGTTTGCCATTAGAACCTAAATGTTGTTACATGTAAGATAACACATTCATTTTTTGTTTCATTTTTCAAGATGAAGTCCCAATCCCAATTAAATGAATGCATTTTGCATCACCTTTTTCTGATCTCACTGACATGTGGGTAAGTGGCTATGTGGACCACCCACCCCCAGCAGCCTGGGTATGTATAGACTGTATAGACTCCCTCCCCACTCCCAGCTTTCTAAGTGTGAATCTCTGTATTGTTGGGGAAGGAGGGATGTGAGAAGTCCAGAGGAGACTAATTTGCTTTACATAATAAAGGAACCAACAGACCCTGGAAATGCTGCTAAGTAAAATATGATGTCACTTGGTTTTATCATCCCCAAGAGATCTTCAGGAAAATCAACGTTTTGCATCAGTGCTTTGGAGAAGGCGGGGTTTTGCTTTGAGATTTTATGACACCATATGTTGACACTGGCCTTCCAGGCAGATGTCAGAGAGTCTAGTTATATGTCTGACACCCTTGCAGCTAAAAATGTCCTCATCTCCTTCCCCCTCTCAGGTGAACCCGCAAGAAAGATGAAGCAGATACTATCACCTCATTTTGCAAAGGAGAAACTGAGGCCCAGAGAGCTTAAGCAGGCTGCCTCTCTTGTTTAAGACCTGTAAACACAAATGCCTGCCTAGGCCAGGGAGAGAACTGGCAGGTCAAGAAAGGTATGCCCCAAATCCCTAGGCGGTAGCCACACAGAAAGTGCATCCAGGACAGCCAGCCTGATTTTTCAAAAGAAGCCAGGACTCTGGATATTTTTGGTCAGACTGCCCCATAGCTCTTCTTTGTTCTATTGTTTTTAACACAGAACAGAATTATCAAGTAAGTCAATTCTGTGGTCCACATACCTGCATCTACTTTGCAACCTCTAGATTGGGAAAATATTAAAATGTGGCTTAAACATATATAGGCTCCTGACACTTTGGAAAATAAATGTACTTTGTCTTGATATGAATGATCTCTACCTTTTCCTACCTATGTTAGCAAATTCTGGGTCACTGTGTATTTTTGTTCATGTGTACATAAACTTATGCCTACCTCTATCTAAAGAGAGTAGCGCTCCCACTGAAGATGTTTAGTCTTCTTCCCTTTCCGCTCTTTAAAGCTCCCCATTCATAATCAGATCACCAAGGACAGTCGCTTTAGGTAAATATTGAATGCAAATTCTTTGCAAGGAGTTATACAGTTTCTAAGGAGTAGGCAGCAGACCCAAGGCACAAATGTTTACCCCTCTACTCAAGTGCAGAAGTCAATTATCTTTTTCAAAGAGGGCATTCAAATGTAGCTCTCCCAAGGTCCAACCATTTCCAAGGAAAAGTTCTTGAATTTTCTGTCAACAGATATCAAGGAAAGGTTAGCCATTTCTCTTACGCTTCAACTTCCCCCAAGGACAAAGGAAATAGCTACAAATTAGCCATTTTTTTCTGAGATAGTAATGGCAAGGAAAAAATAGATTCTCGGGCTAATTTATGGGACAGACCAATGGAAAAGAAACCTTTCTATGGTGGTGATTTGTGGATATACAGAAAGTTCTTTCCTGGGGCATACAAATGTGTGCTTCTCCTATTTTTACTCAGAAAGAACATTGAGGTCAAGGCAAGTTCAGTCCCAAACAGTGGAGGTGACGCCTGAGCTTGCATTTTCCAGAAAGGCAGCGGGGAACAGCACCAGGGGCCAGGATGTTCATCCAGAATTCACTGATAAGCCAGGTAACCTCGAGTAAATCACTCAACCTTCACGCTTACTCTTAAACAGGCCAGGTATTTGGAGAGTAAGTGAGGCTTGCTCTGGGAAAACATTGAGCATTTCGGAAGACCTGGTACCCATCCAAGGCAAAGCTTCATTGCTGTCTGAGGCTACACCCTCACTACTCTTGCAAGTGTTTCTGTCTGTTTCCTGCCCCTAAGTTCTGGGTTCTAATCTCTCCTGATCCTCAATTTTCAGCTCCACAAGAAAAAGACATATGTTTTCCTTTCCTGAGGTTGAATGGTTAGATAACTCCTCAGTTTCATCTTTAAAGGTAGACTTCTCTGCCACATTGAAATGTTTCATCTGATGGTCAGCAGCGGCCAATCGTAACTTTCACAGATTCACCTTGACAACCCACAAATCGGACTTCAGGGCAGAGGCCTGTTAAGGCCGTAGCCGCCTCTCTGATTCATCATGGGATAGTTCCTCCAAAAAGCAGGGTTTGACAAATCGACCTGGACCACATGAACTTACTCCAAAAAGCAAGGGCACCACGATCTGGGTCTCGGGCTGTCCGCTGCTCACACAATTCCTATAATTCACTGATATTCACCAATACGATGTTCACCAAAAAGAACTGGGTTATAACAACTATAAATAGTTACATATATACTTCATATTTTAAGGACCCAGAAAATCAAACATAGAGAAAGCTATTTTTCTTTACCTTCTGCTCAACTTCAATGTTGGCTCACCCTGGACCAGTGGGAAAGCAACAAAGTGACATGTTACTTAAGTTGCTTAAGGTCACAGTCATCACACCGCACTGCTCTAGTGGACACTATTCATACTGTCTACCTGCCCAGCTAGAAGCAGCCACCCTACTAGTAGGTATAGCAAAGATGGAAGGGATGGGAAAGGAAATTAGTATTTGGGAGATGCCTGCTTGCAAGGTGTTTTCACATGTTATTGGCGGGTCAGTAGCATTATGGGGACGCAGGCTCGTAACTAGCTGGGTGAACTTGGGTACCATTTTGCCTTTCCAAGCCTCAGATACTCATCTTTAATTGGGCTATATGGTCTGTGTCATAATGTGCTTTAACTATATACTTTATTTCAAAAAAATGGGATTCAATGAGTACAGAAGGTAACAGTAATCTACTTCCTAGGGCCATCTAGGTAGAATTTGATATCATATCCCAAGGTAGCCCCTTCAACATCTAAACCAGAGGGTTTTTGCACATCAGCGTAAAGGATGTTAGAAATAATTTTTATTTGGTCATTAAAGTAAGTGTTGTTCAAGACATGTGGTTGGCTAGAAAGACGGAAGGAGCCTGCCACCCTTGCATGAACAAGCTGCAAGTACCTGGCCTGACCGTCATGTAATCCCTGAAGAACAGTGGCAATGTCCCAAGTTCCACTGGTCTTCCAGCTCTGTTCTGGGAGTCACTTGCCTCTGACCTGTAAACTGGGGAGCAGGCGGTCTTGGAGCGAGCCAGTCATACGGGGACTCAGTGGAGAATCAGAGGACAGAGTATAGCAATGTCTGTCTCTCCCGTGCATTGATTGACTCATTGCTACCCTTAGAAAATTATATCAGCTCATTAAGAGGTGACCTCCTTCGCGTGGGTGGGGTCCTCTTTATTGTTTAATAGCACCCTCCTTCCATGTTGCTGCAAAAGTTGCTTCACACTTGCTGCACTGAATCAAAAGCAAACAAATCACAAGATGATGAGTCTTGTGCAATAGTCATTTCCATCTTAATGTGAGAGCCATCGTTTTTGCAGCATCGGGTCATTGGAGGCTGCTGTTCTCTGAGTGTTTCGTACATCAGGAATAAGAAAAAGGAAAGTTCCATACATTAGAGCTGCTTGTGTAAGCAAATAAATCAAATAAGGAATAAGATTATTAGACGGCCAATTAAATGAAAGGACTACTCGGGCATTGTTAGCAAGACAATTAATTGTAGGTTTCCACTCATCTTCATACACTTTGTTGCCTATTAAGATAATGAATCGATTCTCTGAGATTGGGTCTAAAAGCATGTTTAATCAGACTCAGCAAAGGATCGTTATTTTTATGACTTCGTGAAATGCATATTTTTGCTAAGCAGTTTTGAAACAGGCTCTTCAAAGTTTCAAAGAAGAGAGTTCATAACCTTTCACAGAGCACCAATTGAAATCAGAAATTTAAAGAAAAATCTCATTATAAAGAGAATAATTTTGGAAAAAGAACACCCGGATCTTCCTTTGATTTGGAAAATGCCTTAAATAGAGATCTCTGAGTGGAAGAATTTTTTTTTTCTGGATTTTCCCAAGGGATCTAAAATCTCAACAACTAGGGTGTAGGCAAACCACAAATTACTACTTCGAGGTTTGAGGGGTCTTTTTTCTTTTTCTTTTTTTTAACGCCCTCTTAAAGAAACTTCTCAAAAATGTGAAAAGGGGAGAAAGTGGGCCCCTTTAATCCCAAGTGACTAAGAATATGGAAGGGTAGGATCAAATGTAGAAAACTCATAAAGATATGCAGAGGAGAAAGAAGCATTGACTTCTTATGAGATTCAAAAATACTAATGTCTCCCTTCTTGCCTGAGAACCTAAAAGAGACTCTTTTAGGATCAATTGAAAAGGAGGCCCTACATTAAACTTTTCTTTACACCAAGGTAGTAGGGACTAAAAATACAACCAGCTTCCAAAAGGGTGAGATAAATCCCTGGGAACATATTTACACCGCATTATTAAACTAAAGATGCTCTCAGAAAACATCCCTTGGCTTTTGGTGCCCATCGCAGCCTTCCTGGACACCCAGGCCATTCAAAGTGCCCTGCCCTGTTCTCCGTGAGTACTCCTCCAATGACATTGAGCATGTTCTATTCATCCACCTCTCACATTCAGATATATGCAGGAATGATGTCTTAGGGATCTTTGTGTCAGCTAAGGCTAGCAAAGGGTCACAGCATAAACTTGGGACCAAACTGAACACTGATATCAGACACTTTCCCCCGCAAAATGCCCCAATATCTTTCTTAAGATCTCGCTATTACTTGTCCATGTGGCCCCTAGAAAGAAGTTCAAGCTATTCCTCCTGGAACCGAGCATCTCCACCCACCATTCCAGCACTGTTGATTTCCGTGGTGTCATGACCTTATTAGCATAATGCCTCTGTCGCATAGGCAGCAAGGAGGTAGTCAAAGTTTTGTTTTAAAGAATGTTCTCTCTTATTCTCCATGTGTGATACCTGTCCCTTCCCTGAACGGTCGGTAGAGCGTTGTGGTTTTCATTGCAAGCTCTGGAGACAGATTGTCTGAGTTGGAATCCCAGTTCCGCCACAAGCCCGCTCCATGACCTTGGGCAGTTAGTTCATGACTCCGTGCCCACAATACTTTGTCAGTAAAAGGAGGATAATGATAGTATCCTTTTTACAGGACTGTTGTAAGAATTAAATGAGATGATCCATATGAAGTGTTTAGTGTATGACCTGGCCCCTAGTAAGAGTGTAATAAGCATGAGTCTGCCAGTATAGGCCACGATATGTTGCTGTAACAAAAGGTGAAGATCTAAGTGGCTTAAAGGGCAAAGTTGTATTGTTCACTCATGCTATATGCTCATATGGGTAGACAGGGGTCTCTGTTCTTCAAAGCAGCTCAGGAAACTAGAATAGAAGAGCATCCATCTTTATGTCATGTCAGAAGGAAGGAAAGAGAAAGTTGCAAGTCACACTGATTCTTAAATATTTCACAAGAAGTTATGCTTTCACTTATATTTCATTGACAAAAGCAAGTTGTCAGATGGCCCCACGTGGTGCCACTGAGACAGAGCAGTATGAGCCTATCATGGGCCTCAAAGTTAGGAGAACCAGTAATACTCAGCGAATGATATTACTGACCACAAACACACAGGGCTTAGCTGATACTATGATGATGGTGACTCTTATGCAATGTGCCTTCAGGACTTCATAAGCATAAAGGTAAAATGCCAATGAAGTGAAACAGACAGATTTTTGTGATTAAAAATCAACTATCAGTTCTCTCTCCTAGCCCAGCAAAGCACATTTTCTCTGCCTACCATAGTTCTTCTTTCCAACAACGATATTATCTTATAATACACATTGTCAATAGCCAATCATTTTTGAGCAGGCTTAATGCAACATTTCTGTCTGGTTGCATGGCAGATGGAGAGAAAAGCTTCCAGGGAGAAAATGGAAACAAACTTCTCTCTTTTGCTTCCAAATCTTAAGAAACAAGGATATGGTAGTTAAGAAAAATAACTCCCAAGTCCTTGGTCCTGTCAACTAGTTTAATGTGAGGGCCTTTTTAAATTTTTTTCATTCTTTATGGGGGTGATGGGTGTTAGAAGCAGCAGAGAGCCTTTCCCCTAGTGCTAAATGGTCTCCTAAATGTTTCTCAGTGATTTATGTAACAAATAACTGAAACACACAAGGAAGCGGGCATCTTCTCATTTGATCGTTCCTGTAGAGAAGACAAAAAGGAAAGGCTACTTGGAAAACTTCAGAGGCCACTAAGCTGCTTTCTATTGATTTTATACTAAGATACTTTATCACTCTTGTTGCTTTAAAAAGAAATGCAATGTGTGTCAGGGTCTAAATAGACTTTCCTAGGAAAATCAGGCCCCATACTCCTACGCGAACAGATGTGAAGGATGTTTATCAGCTTTGGCAAATCAACTTTGGGGAATTTCTCTTAAAGACGCATCTCTCCTACTGTAACATCCCAGTCCTTGAAAGTATTGTAACTGGACTCTTCCTTCTTGAGATTAACCTTTCCTGGATTTGAAATTCACTTTTAAAAGTACCTGTCGGGCAAACCCTTCGGGTCCCCTCCCTCTTTGGGAGTTTTTCTGTTGTCTCAATACATCTTGCTCCCCCATCCCCCCAAAAAGTACCTGTTAAGTCCCTTTCCCATCCATCTGGGAAAATGAGGCTTGGGGGTGTTTGGAATTTGCACGTGTTTACTGGGTGAGCTGAGGACAGAATCCAAGCACACATCCAACTCTGTGACTCCCAGTCAGAGAATCAGAGAATCTCAGAATTGGCATCAATTTTAAACAGGTGTCTTTTCCTGCACCCTCCTCTTCCCCTGTAAGCCAAAACGTCCATGGGTCCATCCTGATGTTACCAAAGAAAAGAGTAGGATGATGCATTTTTTGTCTGCACCTTCTCAACGCAAGCTACCTTTGGCCTATTTCCTGCCTATATTTGGAATCGCATTTCTCCTGTTTTAAGAAATTCAATAAATAGAAATGCTAACCTACAAAACCCGTAAGTCACAGAGTTGTTCCGTTTTATAAAACAGTTCTACATAAGGCCCGAATTCCACTCTTGACTTTGTCGTTAACTGATTATGTGTTCATGAAAAACTCAGTTCATCATTCCTCATCTGAGTCCCCACACCTATTAGAGAGGTTGGAACAGATCATCTTCAAAACTACTTTCAATGGGAAATAGCTTGTGAATTTATTACACAAATCAGATTTGCCTGACACGTGTTTTAATGTAAGTTTTTAAAAACTTATTTAAAATAATTCACATGTTAAAGGCATAAAGAACACCACAGTGACCGCCTGCAAAGACACTATGAAGTTAAGATCTAAAACACAGGGGTCACGTGAAAGCTCCCCTATGATCCTCACCACCCAGATCAGTCCCGTCTTTGAACACCATCCCAGAAGTAGCCTCCATCCTGAAGGTGGTGCTTTCATTTCCATATATTGCTGTATCATGTCACCACATATGTTTATGTCCCTAAACAACACATAATTCCCTTTTGCATATCTCAGCTATATACATGAAATAATACTGTGTTTCTTTCTGTGCCTTGCTTCCCCACTCAGTGTTCTCTTCCAGAACCCATCGCTGTGATCTGCAGTTCATTCATTCTCACTATTATAGATGACTTCATTGGATGGATAGACCAAGTTTACTTATATTCTCTTGTTGATAGAAGCCAGTCATTTCTTATTCTTCATGATTAAAACAACCCTGCTACGAGCATTCTTTCATTGTCTCTGCACACATGTGTGGGTTCTCTAGGGCATTGCACAGGGCTGGAATTGTTGGGTGTTAAGGTAGAGCTCCTTTTATCTTTAGGCTCTTGAATTTTTCCATCTGTGGACATGATCGGTATCTCCGTGTAAGCCTACTTTTATGTCTTTGAATAATTTTATCCATAACTGGCTTGCATACATTTTACTTCACTTATTTCTAGACATATTTGTGCTTTTGTAGCTCTCATAAGTGGTTGCCCATCTATAAGAGGGCCGTTCATTTTTGTATACTGATCTTACAAAAGACTGCACATGCTGATTTCACTTATTAATTCTAATAAATTTTCAGTCAAGTCTTGGAAGTTCTCTATGTAGATAATCATATTATCACATTGTTTTAGTTTGTGTCTGCCTCACACCTCGTGTCTAGCTGCCTAGACACTGTTTGTCCCCTTTCTTTCTCATTAGCAAAATCCAGAATTATTTCCTCTGCACTGTGCCCAGCTAAAAATACTCAACCCACCAGACTTTCTGCAGCTGCGAGAAGACAGAAGCGTGCAAAGCAGTTCTGCTCGATGGGACAGAGGTTGATGTCCTTGGACATGACAGCCTATCCCAAGTAAAAGACTTTGTGGAAAGATCCCTGGGCTGAGACATAGGGCAGCATTGCCAGAGATTGCATTGTGTTCATTTCTTATCTCAAGGTTTCCTGGACCACGTCAATACTGTACCCAAACTTATGAACAGACATAAGTTGCTAACAGTTCTCCAGGCAACACTTTTTTAAAAAATTTGAGTCAGGTTCTCACTTTGTCACCCAGGCTGGAGTGCAACAACACAATCAAGATGATCACAGCTCATGGCAGCCTCGACCTCCTGGACTCAGGCGATCCTTCCACCTCAGCCTCCCCTGTGACTGGGACTACAGGCATGAGCCACCATGCCTGGCTAAATTTTGCATTTTTTGTAGAGACATGGTCTTGCAACGTTGCCCAAGTTGGTCTCCAACTCCTGGGCTCAAGAGATCCTCCTGCGTTGGCCTCCCAAAGTGCTGAGATTACAGGTGTGAGCCACCATGCCTGGCAACACCTTCAAAATTCAGGACAAAATAGACAAGGTGCTTGCTACTTCCCCAAGACAATAGGTAATATCCCCCCCACCATCCGCAACTCTTCAAGGATGCCAGCTTTGGGCAGTAACCTCAGCTCCTTCGTCCAAGGCCTATCTCCTACCTCCATGAAAACCAAGCCTCTTAGATACCAAGATTGACAACTTCCTCAATGGCCACAGCCTCGACCCCCATTCGCCTCTCTGGATTTCTGCTGCTTTTTTTTTTTTTTGGTCCTTGAAAAGTTCTATTACTTTTTTTGCAAGTTCAAGGAAACAGCCAAGAGAATGTTTGTGATATTTCGTCCAGCATTTCTAGATGTTTTGTAGTGGAAGAGTTTTCAGATTGGAAATGGAAAAGTTCCTTCTGCTATTAATGTAGTTTATGGGTCCGTTTACACAATTCCTATGTATGCGTACCTGTTGTGGTGTATATCGAATGCATACACAGAACCACTCTCATTCAACACATGGTTACTTGACACTCATTTGTGCCAGGGACTGCCTAGCATCTGAGGATATGAAGGTGAAAAAGACAAACCAGTTCTCTGCCCTCTTAAAATTTACATTTAATGGGAAGACACACAATAAACAAGAATACAGGAAGATTTCAGGGAGGGATAAGAGCTAAGAAGAACAGGAAACAGGCAGGCTCGGTGGCTCAGCCTGTAATCCCAACACTTTGGGAGACTGAGGAGAGTGGATTGCCTGAGCCCACGGGTTTGAGACCAGTCCGGGAAACTTGGTGAGACCTCGTCTCTACAATAATTCAAAAATTAGCCAGGTGTGGTAGCATGCACCTGTAGTTTCAGCTACTTGGAAGGTTGAGGCAGAAGGATTGCTGGAGCCCAGCAGGTCGACACTGGGGTGACTGTGAGTGTGCCACTGCACTCCCGCCGGGCCAAGCGAGCAAGACTCCACCTCAAAAAAAAAAAAAAAAAAAAGAACACAAAACAGAGCAATAAAAAAGAGAATGGAATGGGTAAATACATTAGCTAGAGGTCATCAAGACATGTGACCAAACTGGGTCTGTAATCCCAACAATTTCAGAGGTCAAGGAGGGAGGATTGCTTGAGCCCAGGAGTTTGAGACCAGCCTAGGCAACATAGCAAGACCTTAACTCTACAAAAAAATGCAAAAATTAGCTCAGTATGGTGGTGTGTGCCTGTAGTCCCAGCTGCTTGGGAGGCTGAGGTGAGAGGATCACCTGAGCCCAGGAGTTTGAGTCTGTGGTGAGTGGTGATCATGCCACTGCACTCCAGACTGGGTGACAAGAGACCCTGCCTCAAAAAAAAAAAAAAGACATATGACTTGCGGGTCGCAGGCTTAGAAGATCAGCCAGGTCGGGATCCGTGTGCAGTGGTCCCAGGTGGAGGGATCATCACACATAATACCCCGAGGCTGGAAAGATATTGGCATGATTCTGTAAGGACAGGTGGCTAGAACCACATGAGTGAGTGGATGCACTTTGGATCATTTTGTTTCTTCACAGGGTTCCAAAGCCAACAGTGGGTGTAACCCTTCCTGCTTGAAGGGGTATCTAATTCAGGCTAGAGAACGTTCTGGATTTTTTTTTAAAGAATAAGTCAATTAGCAGCAGCCAATACCTGAACATCCTGAATTCCCTTTCTCTCTGTCTCTTTCTGGTTTTCTCTCTCTCTCTCTCTCTCTCTCTCTCTCTCTGGTTCTTTCTGGCTCTCTCTTTCTCTCTTGTTCTCTCTCTCTGCTTCTCTCTCTGGTTCTCTCTTTTTCTGACTTGCTCTCTCTGCTTCTCTGTCTGGCTCTCTCTCTCTTGCTCTCTATCTCTCTCTTTCTCTCTCTCTCTCTCTCTCTCTCTCTCTCTCTCTCTGGTTCTCTTTCTCTGGCTCTCTCTCTCTTTCTGGCTCTGACTCTCTGGTTCTCTCTCTCCCTCCCTCCCTACTCCGGCTTGTTCAGACACAACCCTCAAGATCAGACTAAAATTCCTCAGCCAGGCTGACTCCAGCCCGAGGGGCTCCCTTCCAGCACCCTGCCTCTGATCTCTGGCAGCCCCCTCTGTCCTTATAAGGCATTCCCTCCTTCCTTATCTTGTCTTTGTTCACACTTCCCTGCTCCCCAGAAATATGACTTTATCCAGCAAATGGGCTGGCTGTAAATTGAAATGCAAATAGATAACCATGAATCTAAATATTCATGTACATGACATCCATTACGAATGTGCAAACTGAAGGCCCCTTGGGTCTCGACTCCTCAGCCCTGCTGCTCTTTGGCTGTCCACTTTGGACCTACCGCCCCGTCTGTGTTCACCACGCCCACCTGTGCATGACACAAAAGACGGGTTCCCCCTGCTCTTCCAACAAGGGTGGGAGGCCACTGATTACCCTGAACCTGATTAACCTTCTCCTCTTCCCTACCACAAGTAGCAATGACTGATGTGCTGTTCCCCTTGTAAAACTTTGTGCAGCTCTCCAGAATGGGAGGAATCAAATTAAACCCCTGTCGAGGATTTGGGGCATCTCTATGCAGCTGGCTCGGCTCACATCTAATATTCTGTGAAGATGCTAAGCTCTGTGCAATTTGTGTGCTCATCGCGCTTTGTACAAAGGCACTCAATAAATATCTGTTGGCTGGTTGGTTACAAATAACAAAGCACCACTATAGCAACTGTGTAGTGTTATCTGCTCCAAGAGTTCCTTCCTTTCTAGGTCAAGGCCTTCGATATGTTAATAGCAGCCTGGGTTGAGATAGCGGTGAGTCAGTGGGGGAGTTCTGTGGAGTGATTCACAGGTTTGAGGCTTCTCAGCCTCCCAGCCTGGTCCTCACGCTCAAACCCCTGCAAAAACAGTAAAGCCCTTCACTCGCGATGTTTAACCACAGGGTGGGTAATTACAGAAGGCAGGCAGTACAGGTATAATCCATCCGGGGATTAGGAAAAGAATTAATGGCTACCTGGAAGCCTTCTCATCCCTCCTTGGCCCCAAGGAACAGAAAAGCAGTTGGACATGTGTACACTTCTCTACTCCTTACTGTCAGAAAACATAAAAGGGTCTCCATCTCAGTCTCTCTCTCTCTCTCTCTCTCTCTCTCTCTCTCATTCTCTCTCATGCCATTGCCTTGTTAGACTCTGGTGTGTCTGGTGTGGCCATGTGCTCTTTGAGCTATGGCTGTTGCCATGCTGCCTGGCTTTGGCCCCCTCCCCCAACTTGGGGAAGTGAATCTTCTTTTTTTCTCTCTAATTTACTTTAAATAAACTGTATTTTCTAATCTAACTTCTAAGTAATTCTTTGCCTCTTTCATGTGGCATCGCATTGCATTCCATACACCCACACCCCCAGCAGGCTTGACCTAACATTCTGGTGGCCCCACTGGGAGCGTGTGACCCTAACATTTTTGGAAGTCCCACTGAGATATGCCACTCTCTCGCTCTTTCTCACTCTCTTTTTTTACTGAGAACTGCCACTCTCTCTCCTCTCCAAAAACCCTTAAATATACCCATTTTGTGGCCTCTCCAATTTATAAAAGGTGAATAATAAACTTTAAAAAATAAATAAATAAAGGATCTCTTTCTCTCTCTCTCTCCTTTTTCTTTCTTTTGTTTTTTTCTAGTACCACCAATATGTCTGAGTGCCCTTGACCAAGATTATTTCTAGGACTTGGTTCAAAGCTGAGAATCTGAATTATTCCTTTGGTGCCCCTAAAATATAATTGACCCCTTTAGCATATAAATGGTTTAAAATATAAATGGCTGAAGGCTTTCAGCCCAAAAAGCAAGAAGCAGAGCAGGACTTCTTCAAGCGGGCAGCGTCTCTCCCTTTGCCACCATCCTCCCGCCTCCTACTCACATCTCCTGGGAAGAGACCCGGGCCAGTTGTTCTGTTACAGAAAGGTCTGCCGGTCGACCTGCCCTGCAGTTTGCAGGCTGGAGGCGAGTGGCCCAGGGAGGGGTTGGCCTGGTGGGATCCCCGCCCCCTGTGCCGCTGCCTCCCTTTCCGGCATCAGCTCTGATTCCGACTGACTAGTGTGCCAACCTGAAGCTGCAACTTGGGGGTTGCCAGGGAAACCATTCCCTGTGTTTTCTGGTGGAAACTGGGAGTTGATGTTCGGCAGCTGGGTCTGGGGGAGCCAGGGCTATGTTCAAAGGAGGGGGGCCCTCCTTCCATCACAAAAGCTGAAGGAGACCCCCAGAAATGTCTCCTTGCAGGCCTGGGCATAAGCATTTCAAGGAGGGGCAGCTGGACTCAGGGAGCAGCTGGGCAAAGGAACACAACAGTAATAATGAAGCACAGGTAAGAAGTAGAATTTCTCTTTATAGACGATTTACCACGAGTCCAGCAATGGCTTGGATGTTTAAAAATATATTATCTAATTTAATGCTCACTAGGGTCACCAGTTTACAGACTCTGAGCCCAGTCCAGGAACAGAAATAAGCAACCCTGCCTGGTGTGACCCAAGAAGGCTGGTGGGGACAGCAGCAGACTGGGGCACCGACATCCCAACCAAGGGGAAACAAAGCCGCTGTCCCCCAACTGTGACCACAGACTCCATTAGAAGAGATGAGGAACCAGAGGCTCAGAGGCCTAGCCTCTGATTTTCCAAGACAAGATGGGAATACAGCTTTTTATATGCAGTCTCCTGATTCTTAAATCTTGGTAACTTATTCAAAACCACGTTCAATCCCATGCAGGTGAAGCTCAACATGTCAGTAGGCCAAGGCCAGTCCTTGGTCACCAATGTGTCCGTGGCCTTTGAACTCTATGACAGAGAGAGCACGACTTCCATTTTTCAGATTGGAAAACTCATTCTCACTGCATTGGTGGGACTGGTCCAGGGCCATGACATTAGTGAAGATGTCCCTTGGGTGCTCAGCAGGCAAGTTTATCTGGGCTGTATTAATTACCTGAAACGCCCCCGTCCTGAGCTTGGGGCTCCCAAGTGCCACGACTTGGCACCACTGTGGTACTCAAACCCAAACACCACCTCACAAACACTAGTTGCCAGGTGCTAGAGCAGTGGCTGTTAGGCCAGGTCAAACATTAGACTCACAGGGCAGAGCTTTATAAAATTACCAATCCTGGGCCTCACCTCTGGAGGATTTAATCAGTCTGGAGTAGATCCCAGGTTCTGGTAATTTTTAAAAGCAACCCCCAATGACTCTAATGTGCAACCAAGGGTGACAACCCCTGTTTCAGTGCCAAACCCGAGCTTCTGGGAATAAGAGAATGTAAAGGAGTAATTAGAAACAAAGCTATTGGAGCCAGACAGACCCGCAGCCAAGTCCTGGCACTGTCTCTCCCTAGCCGAGGAGCCTTGGGGAAATCAGTCCACCCCCTGGGGCCCCAGTGTCCTCATTTCTGTAACTCACTCCACTGGGTTCTTGTGAAGAATAAACATGGTGGTGTGTGGAGATTTGAAGTGATAACTGGTATACAGTAGACATTTAATAAGTCAGTCTCCAGCTAGTACCGCCTCCGCCTACAGTCACACCAATACAGGAGCAACAAGCAGGGAGTCTGGACAGAGCTGAAGCTGCACCCCTGTATCGCCAGGTACCCACACCTAAATTCAGACACAGCTCAGTCCCAGATGGCCTTGGGGTCCACACCCAGATGGATTTATAGCTGCCCCTTGATGGAGGAACCACTCCCTCCTGGGAATGTCTCAACATGTTACCCTTCATGTCTCTCTCTTTCAAGCCAAATCAAGAAGATTCTGGCAGCATAAGCTGACCCCACATGTGTCCCCTTTGAAACCTTCAACAGCCAAGTCCTCCCCCAAACATCTCCATCCTCCAAACTCTTATAATAGACATGATATGAAGGAGGCAGAGGCAGCTTCGAGAAACACGTATCAGAAATACTAATCTGGTACTGGAGGTCTCTAGAAAGAATTGTGTGTTAGAGTGTACATTTTCATGAGCAGGTAATCCTGTAAAATTACGACCAAAATTGCTGTCTCTTATAAAAATCCACTCATTTTGTAGAAATCCCTTCCCACTTTCCCAGACCCTCTAAATCAACCCTATGATCACAGATTATTATTACCAATCAATTATTCATACATCAACATTGAGTCACAAACCATCCCAGAAATGCACACATCAAAACGTTGCTTCTTTGAATATATTTAATGGGAAAGACCAGCTCCCCGCCCCCCCCACCCCCCCCCCCCCCCCAACCGGGGGCGGGGGGGCGGGGTAGGAGGGTTTTGGGGGGTGTTTTGCAAAACAAAAGGGATTGGTTTTGTTGTAGCGCCGG
>CAUYQG010162998.1:0-13443 GCA_963574415.1 Tarsius wallacei
ATTCTAGTATTCTACAGCACAGCAGGATAACTATAGTTAATGATAATCCACTATCTAGCTTCCAAAGTTAGGATGTTGAACGTTCCCAATACAAAGAAATGATAAATGGTTGAGATAATAAATATGCCAATCACCCTGCTCTGATCACTGTACATTATATATACCAAAACATCTCTATGTACCCCATACATATGTGCAATTATTATGTGTCAACTAAGAAAATTTAAAAATCAAAATCCAATCACTTTTGACACTTTTTTGTGCCTCTAAAAAAAAGGAGGGGAGGGGAGGGAGGAGGGAAAACAAAACAAAACTCAAAGGTATGTAAGATCATAACCAGCCCAATTCAACGGGGTGTCTAAAAGAGGACCATGGCTGGGTGTGGTGGCTCACGCCTATAATCGCAGCACTTTGGGAGGTCAAGATGAGAAGATTGCCTGAGCCCAAGAACAGCCTAGGCAACTTGGCAAGACCTCATCTCTACGATTAATCAAAAAAATTAGCCAGACATGGTGGCATATGCTTGTAGTTCCAGCTACCTGGAAGGCTGAGGCGGAAGGATTACCTGAGCTCAGTAGGTCGAGGCTGCGGTGACTGTGAGCATGCCACTGCACTGCAGCCAGGGCGACAGAGTGAGACTCCAATTTAAAATTAATTAATTAATTAATTAAAAGGGAACCGTGAATGAACCTACTCCTCTAACTCAGTCAAGTGTCATCTAAAAGATAAGGTTATTCCTCTACTTTCTTCATCGTGTTTGACCTGAAAACCCTGTATCCTTTCCACATAAATAAAGTGCTCACAGGTAACCTTTTCTATTGCAGTACCCTAATTTAAAGTAGTAGAAAATTCCTTAGCAGTAGTCTCATTATTGTCACAAAACATGCAAAGTATTTCAATAGTGCACATTATCTTCAGTCTAGCAAACTGCAATTTTGTCCATTGCATGGATACTTCTGCCATAGGAAGTATAGTAACAAGAATACTATCCACAATTCTGTCATCTAGGAATAAAAATGTCTCTAATTTCTAAACTTGTCATTTGATCTTTCCTATTACCCTCAAAATGCAGTGCTTCTTGTTTTAAAAATAAATTATAAAAAGGCATTCATTCAATAATATTGATTTTTTTATTGCTGTGGAGATATTTTAATGCAGATAATGAGTTTTATGCTTTCGTATTCAAACCATATTCCATAAGAATGGTTTTCTTATTGCTACCTGAGCAAAAATGTTAAAATAAAAAACAAGCCATGTTTCTTCCACAATAAATTTAGAAGTAAAATTGACTTTTTCACAAATGCATATAGGTGAAGAAGGTCAGTCAACCAGCACTCTCAGACGTACAGAAAAAAACAAACGACACGGGAACACTTCTACACTGCTGGTGGGAGTGTAAACTAGTACAACTCTGTGGAATGCACCATGGTGACTCCTAAAAGATCTAAAAATTGACTCTTCCATATGACCCAGCAATTCCCCTTCTGGGAATATACCCAGAAGATCTTAAACCACTCTGTGAAAAAAATATCTGCACATACATGTTTATTGCTGCATTATTCACAATAGCAAAAACATGGAACCAACCGTGCTGCCTATCAAAAGAGGACTGGATTTTAAAAAAAGTGGTACACATACACGATAGAATATTATGCAGCCATAAAGAAGGAAAAAAATATTAACTTCTCAGCAACTTGGATGGATTTAGAGTCCATAATATTCAGTGATCTATCACAAAAACAAAGAAGTACCACACATTCACACTCTAAGAGGACAATGAGCAATTATCATAATATAAGAAAGAGATTAGCAATAGTAGGAAACTGCCAGGGTGGGAGGGCACACTTCATCAATAAGGGTACCTGATCTCCTACCAGGTGAAGTGGGGACCAAACTGAGGCCCAAACGTTAACTGTACAATGACTAGTTGTATACCTAATCCTGAATTGTACCCCACATCTTTAAAACAAAATAAAAAACAAGATAGATACCTAGCACTTAGATGCTTTGATTCTTGTAACAACCCTGATATAGGTAAGGCATCCCTATTTTCAGAAGAATAACCTGAAGTTCAGAGACGTACAGTGACTTGCCTAAGTTAACCTACTTCATAAGTGGCAGGAAACTCTGCCATTATATTCAGAAAGTAGACAGAGATGATAATAAAATAGACGAGTATGACTGTGTATTTATGGAAGCAAGTATCAAGCCAGATTTGGCCTGCAGGTTATAGTTTGCTAAACACTGGCTTAAACAGCCACCTGGCCTTCATAAGAGACCTGCGACATTCAAAAGAGGCAAAGATACTTCAGCCTACCTAAAAATCTAGGGACATCATAGCCTTTCAGCTGGCAACAAAGACCCCAAGAGATGCTATTCCTACAAAAGCCTAGTCTATGGAGGGCTCAGCACAAACTTTGATTAGGAGAGTGACACATTTGTTATTAACATTCAAGAAACCCACCTATAAAATATTTTGTCGATTATGACTCACTG
Organism: Tarsius wallacei; assembly: GCA_963574415.1. Lineage (NCBI taxonomy): Eukaryota > Metazoa > Chordata > Mammalia > Primates > Tarsiidae > Tarsius > Tarsius wallacei. The sequence goes on from CAUYQG010162998.1 coordinate 2,497, forward strand.
TTAAACCTAGTCTTACCACATATTTTACATGGATGGTTATGAGAAAAATCACCCCAATGTCCGAAAAGTAAGTAACAAAAGAAAACTGTCATAAACATAGGCAAAGAATGACTCTTGATTTCTGTTTCTGACTAGTCCTCTGCCTGGAAGACTGACTTTTCCTGTCCCATTTTTCTGTTTAACTCTTAGTCTTCATTTAGGTATCAATTGAATCATCTTTTCCTCCCAGAAATTTTTCTCAAGCATCCCAAATAAGGTCAAGACATCTATCTGCATACATTTCTATGACACTGAACTTCTTCATTACTCTCAGTATCCACATAATTCTTTGTTCAATATCCGTTTCCCCACTAGAGAAGAAACTTCTGGAATGCTGCCCTGTTCAACTCCCAAGTACAAGGCTGGCAAGACAAAACCGATTAAATAGAAGGCTTTGGCATTTCAAAATGACATTCTGTATTCCATGACTAAATACATAGGTGGTAGAGATTAGCGAAGTACGTATCCTTTCCAGCCCACACCAAAGATGAGGTGACAAAGCCAGTGAAAAAGCCTATGTCCAGGTGCTGTTAAGCAAATTGCCCTGGATTGAAACAGAAGAAAAGCAAGCCTCATTTGTAGGCTTGTTAAAGTAGAAGCTGCAGAGGAGTTTCTCCCATACTCTCACTTAGAAAAAGCAAATATGGTTTCAGTTAATGAGAAAATCCTAGGCCACAGAATATTCAGAAATATCTGGCTGGGCAGATTTAAAGCAAGTATCTGGCACAATTCCTTTTTTTTTTTTTTATTTTTTCCTAACTTTAATCAAAGTACACCGCAAAATAATACAGTGCTTAAACAAATATACATAGCATATACAAATGCACAAACATTCACATACATATGGAACTGTTGGAACTGAAAGAAGTAAAAGCAGCTTATAAAATACATATACTATGATATACCTTGGGAAATTAAGATAGAAAAATTACTAAAGAGCCATTGCCTTGCTAAGCTATGTTGTGGCCATGTGCTCTTTGAGCTATGGCCAGGTCATGTTTTCCTAAGCTTTGACCCCCTCCCTTCCCTTGGGGAGGTGAATCTTCTCTTTTTTTTCCCTCTCTCTCTCTAATTTACTTTTGAATAAACTATATTTTCTAATCTTAAAAAAAAAAGCAAAATGACTAAAATGTCAAATGACAAAACCACATATGTCCCCAGAAGTGGTTATACCTGGTAGAGGGATTAGGGTTAATTTAACTATCTTTTTTATGTATCAATATTTTATCAATATTTTATGTATCATTTTATGTATCATTTTATATAATAAATACATATTTTAAAAGGGGTTTTTCAGTTATTTGAAACAAAAAACTCTGCTGATTAGACAATACTTAAAAGCTGTTTCAAAGACATCATACAAAGGGAAAATGTGAAACACGGCAATGCTATTATTATTTAACATAGCTTTGCTGACAGAGTAAAAATAAAATGCTTCTGACCTTAAATGTTGACCCATTGCTACCAATACTGGACCATCTTACATGGTGACCATCAGCAAACAAAAGCAAAGTTGTAGCAGTGCTGAGAGTGTTGATTTCAGTTTCTAACTCATCCTTACTTTTTCTGGAGCATGTTATATTTTAAGTTGGCCTAATTTCTTGCTGGTCCTATAGTCTGAGAACTGTACTAAAATACCTAACTGATTTTAGTGACCAAGATGCATTAGTGACTGAAAAGAAACTTCAAAAATGGGATCTCCTCTCTCTTAAAGATTGTTTATACAGGTCAGAAGTTGGCAACCAGATGAAGTAGTTCTTTGAAACTTATTTCCAATGCTTACACTGGAGTCTTTAAATACATATACTAAGAAGGTTTAATTTAAATTCATTTGGTTATCTAACATCAGACTATGCCTAAATTAGAGAAAGTAAAATTTCCCATCTTATTGTACTTTATTTTATACTGTACATTCTTTTCATAAATACTAATTATTTCATAAATACTGCCCTTTGTTTAAATAATGCTTCATGACCAACAACAGTTTAATCTGTTATATACTGTTATATACGACTTGAAGATCTTTTGAAATCGCACATAAAAATGAGGTTTAACATTTCTTTACAAATGACTGAAACAATTCATGCAAAAAAAGAAAAATTTTTCTTTTTTTGAGTTGGCATCTCACTCCATCACCTAGGCTGGAGTGCAGTGGCACGGCTACCCCAACGTCAACCTGCTGGGCTCCGGCAATTCTTCCGCCTCAGCCTTCCAAGTAGCCAGAACTACAGGTGCATGCTACCACACCCTGATAATTTTTTATTTATTGTAGAGACGAGGTCTCACCAAGGTGCCCGGGCTGGTCTCGAACCTGCGAGCTCAGGCAATCCACTCGCCTCGGCCTCCCAAAGTGCTGGGATTACAGGCTGAGCCACCAAGTCCAGCCAAAAAAAATTTTTTTAAGAGACAAGGTCTGGCTCTGTCACTCTGGCTTGAGTGCAGTGGCACAATCACCGCTCACTGCAGTCTCGAACTCCTAGGCTCAAGCGATCCTCTGACCTCAGCCTCCAGAACAGCTGAAACTACAGGCATGTGTCACCATACCCAGTTAATTTTTTAAAATATTTTTTTCTAAATGCAGCATGTCACTATGTTGCCCAGGCTAGTCTCAAACTCCTGGTCTCCTGCCTCGGATTCCAAGCACTGAGATTGTAGACGTGAGCTACTGCATTTGATTCCAAAAAAGGTTCTTTAAGATAGCTAGCTTTGTGATGATAGAGTTGCCCTCTCAGTTATAGTGGACAACTATAAAAATCAACTTTTTGAAGGCACTGAAAAACAACCAAAAGCAGGCAGGAAGTGGACAGTCTAAAGCCTTTCAAAAAAGGATAACCTTTTTGCCAAATTGGGCAGAAACAAATAAATATCCATATGGAAAGAAAAATAACTCCTGACTCCTATACTTCACACTATTAACAGAAATTACTTAGAACCAGGAATGGGGGCATTCATCTGTAATCTTGGCCTCTCAATAGGTAAGACAGGAGGGCCACTTGAGTCCAGGAGTTCAAATCCATCCTGGGCAACATGGCAAGACCCCATCCCTTAAAAAAAAATTACTTTGAGAGAAGTCATACAACTAGTCACAAATGCTAGAACTATAAAGCATTTATAGGAAAATAGGAAAATGTTTTTGTGACCCAGAAGTACACAAAGCACTACAGATCAAAGAAAAAACTGACAGGTTGGACTTCATCAAAATTAAAACTTCCGATTTTTGAAAGACACAAGTTAAGAAAATTTTCACCAACTAGGAAAAATTTAGTGCACGTATATCTGACAAAAGACTTGCATCCAGAATACATAAACAACTATTACAATTTGAGCTTTTTAAAAAGTCACACAATCCAATTGTTAAAACAACAAAAGATTTGAATAGATCCTTCATAAAAGAAGACACATGAATGATCAATAAGTACACGAAAAAAATTTTCATCATCATTAGTGACCAAGGAAATAGCAGGAAACCACAAGATGCTGCTATATACACACCAGAATGCTAATGTTAAAAAGCATCTCAAAAGCATCACTAAAATGGAGCAAAAGGCCAGACCATGAATACACTCCGTATAACTCTATGCACTTGAAGATCTGGAAGAGGCAAAATTTGTTGATCTCTAAAGATGCAGATTCACTGAACTGTTCACTTCAAATTTGTACATTGTACAGTGTTAAAATTATATCCAAATTTTAAAATAGACCACAAAAAAATTTCTTTGCACAAGTCCCGAATGGTCTCTCACAGGTCAAAAGTGTTTCTTTCTTATTACCCTGGGGGCCAACTTCTAAAGGCTTAAAAGCAGAAGGTGTGTGTGTTTAATTTCCTCATGCCACTTTTGATATATATACCCAATCAAAACAAAGGAAAAAGAACTATTGTCTACTTCCTATCAAAACATTCTTTGAACATTTGTCCCAACCCAGAGGAATTAAAAGCAATCTGTCCTTTAGATTTTATTTAATTAAATTTATCCTGTTAACAATGTAAAGTTTACTTTTAACAACACAAAGGGAAAGAGAGTCAAAAAGAAAATAAAAAATAAAACACAAGTCCAAATGTTCTAGTATCTTATTCATTCTAAAATATTTATTAAATTCCTACAGTATTCCAGGTGAGATGACAATCACTGGAGAAATAAAAATGTACAATTCTGCTATTGAGTTTTCAGTCTGGTGGAAGAGATACATATAATTAATTACCTTAAAGTATAAAGAAATATTCTTTAATATAAATTAGTAAAGACCTCACTTGGAGAAAACATTTTGTTTCTAAATTATAACATTTAATATTGATGAGTAATATATAAACAAGTCAAATAAATTCAGTTATTCCTCTTAAAGGACACAATAATTTTAAGAAAAGTTTATTTTAGTAACTATCTTCAAGTAAACATGTTTCTTAGCTCAAGAAAACCTCATATTCCCTTTTTTAATTGACAAAAATTGTATATATTTATCATATGTAATATGTTGTTTTAAAATACATATACATTGTAGAATGGCTAAATTGAACTAATTAACATGCCTTACGGACCTCACAGACTTCTCATTCATTTCTCTGCTTTACTTTTTGCTGTATCCTCTGATCCAAGAGGCTGTTTGTTATCAGTCATAACCCTGATCACCACTCAGCAACATGTATTTTAGTTATTCATCTAGTTGATCATCTTGTTTGGTTGTTCTTTATTTTTTTTTCTTCTCATCAGTTTTGCTCACTGCCTAAAAGTGTCTAAAGGAGGACCCAGAACGTGAAAGTGTCATCAAAAATTCATTGAATGAAGGAGGGTGATCAAGATTCCAGAGTTTTCATGAGAGATCATGTAAATAAAAACCCTAAGATATAAAAGGTTAGTCAATAGTAGATATTATCTTTACAGAAAAGACTACATGAAACCATTAATGGGATTTTTAAAATAATAAGCATAACAATCTCAGAAATAACACGAGACAGCTGATTGAGCAACAAAACATAAAAGAACTGATAACTACTATTAATTCATGGAAATGAGATCATTTCATTCTGGGTTATTTTGCATGATGAGACTAAGAAATTTATACTTTCCTTTACAGGAGACAAAGTTTAACAGAGAAGAGAGAGCAGATTAAGGATCACAAGTAGATGTTATGTATGTGTTCTTCGCCCCGGCTACTCAACCCTCAACCGGGTCCAAAACTGAAACAGATAACTAAGTCAGCTTTATTTTACATTGGTTCATTCACTTTGACAGAAGGGAGAACCAACGGAATGTGAGAATGTCGGGACAATAATCATGCTTTCAAATATTTTTCCTAACAACTGCTTTTTTTTTGAGTTGGAATCTCACTCTGTCACCCAGGCTGGAGTGCAGCAGCATCCTCATGGCCACTGCAGCCTCAACCCACTGGGCTCAGGTGATCCTTCCGCCTCAGTCTTCCAAGCAGCTGGAACTACAGACACGCACCACCACACCTGCTAATTTTTTTGATTTATTGTAGAGATGAGGTCTCACCAAGTTGCCCAGGCTGGTCTCGAACCCGTGGGCTCAGGGAATCCTCTCACCTGAGACTCCCAATGTGTTGGGATTATAGGCATGAGCCACTGTGCCCGGCCAACAACTGCTTTTATGTGTGGGAGCTTGTAAGTGAATGCATTAATAATTAAAATTTTTCCAGCAAACACTTTAGAAGAAAAAGATTTTATAAATGAGCTATTACTTATCTAATCTTTTTTTCTATTATGGTTTCTTTACCAAATTAATACAGGAAAAAATAATTTTATAAGTCAATACAAAAATGCCTAGCCACGTTGAATGTAACATTAAAAATTATCGAGTGCTCCAAGATTAAAAGCCTGTGCACAAAGAGAAAAAGACTTATCCACATCAAGAAAGTTTTCTTCACTTTACTAAAAATTTTCTTAATAGCTGGGCGCAGTGGCTCACGCCTATAATCCCAGCACTTTGGGAAGTGGAGGCGAGAGGAGTCCAGGATTTTGAGACCAGCCTGGACAACTTGGCGAGATCTTGTCACTACAATAAGTAAAAAAATTATCCCAGTATGATGGCACACACTTATGGTTCCAGTTACGTGGAAGACTGGAGGAAGGATCACCTGAGCCGAGAAGGTCAAGGCTGTGGTGGCCATGAGCGTGCCACTGTACTCCAACCTGGGTGACAGAGTGAGACTCTGACTCAAAAAAAAAAATCTAGTCGACATGTCTACCATGTTATGTTTCTAGTTCCTTTCACGGCAAATATTTAAAACACACTACTAATTTTCAAAATCTCAAAATATGTAACTGTACCAGGGAATCATTATCCCTACTCTGATCATTGTAACTTGAGCCTTCTACTGATTTAAATCAACATTTATTCCATTTATGTTTGCTTAATATCATAATACATGCTAAAAAATCATTCATTAGCTTAAATCACACAAGACATATTGCTGTTTCCGGAAAATTATGCTCTAATTCTGCAATGCAGACTGAGGCGTAGGCCAGAGGCTACTCACATTAGATCAGTAACACGCGCAGCAGACCCCCATGCAAAATTAATATAACATGGGACTCTGAAAAATAGAAAAAGTTTACAACAGCACGTGACTCGTTTGGGTTAGTGAGTGGCACGTGTACATGTCACATATTTATATCAGATGGCAATGCTTCTCACTTACAGACCCCTGTTCAGTGCCTACAGAGTACAGAATCAGCTGAATTTTCAAATGGTAAAACTGATCCTGCAGAGCTGCACATTGTACATCTCAACCATAACGTTAAAAAAACTTCTTGAAAATAGTTTGTTTATCACTGGCATGTCCTACTAATTGCAGCATTTTCACTTACAAATAATATTCCACTCGTTCAGAATCAAATGAGATAATAGCCCTGAACAAAAGAACCATCTAAGGACATTATTATATGGACCCATGACAGAAAAAATATAATATTTCCTTATAATTGGGGGTTACTTATAAACCAAATCCTACTTAGAAGGGTAAAATGATATAATATAGCAAAATATTAGATAATTAACCAATAAAACAATGAACAAAAGTAAATCTCATTTCAATAAACAGATCTCCAAAATATCAAGGTCTCAGCCAACTCAGAAAGCGTATTACAAGGGATTATTCTCTACCTCATTCTTAACCTAATCTGACTACACCTACTGACAGCAGACATTCAAATTAAAAGAGGAGGCTGGGCATTACCTAAGTTTTCTCCCCCACCCCTCAGGTTGTTAAAATTGGTAAGTGAGCTCTTCTTATTTTTATCTAATGTTATTTTTATTTTTTTCCCTCTACAGGTTTCATCTTTTATCTGTTATTTATTTATTTATTTATTTTTATTTCAGTACCTTTGGGAGATACAAATATGTACCTAAGCTTTTCATCATTTTTTTTAGCTCTGCCCTAAATGTCTTCCCACCTCATCTATTAGAAGTACCTACTAAAAAAAAAAAAAAGTCTTTCATTTTTACAGAATGACCAACTAGATACCTTAAACTATTCTCCTACTGAAAGTACCTGAAGGAGAAGAATAAGGTATAACATCTTTGTAAATGTACCAGTGAAGTGACAATAAAGTATGCAATTCACAGAGGCCAAATAAAGTAAAAGTGAGAATGCTGGGAGGTAGGAAAGCACCAGGGCCATGACCCTGGTCATCTTGAACTTCCACTATAATGACTACATGGAGAAAGAGGGAGAAAACATAAAACCAGGACCACTCAAGCTGGTGACTTTAACAGACTCCTGAATAAGACTGGAAGTTCGTAAACCCTTTTTATATGAGCAAATTAGAAATAAACTTAAGAAACTGCTTTCTAACTCTATCATCTTCAGGGGGATGGAAAATCTTCCTTGAGAATTCATAACCAACAACTGGTATTCGTGTCATTTTGTGGTCCAAATTCATGCTGTGTGCTTCAAAAATTCAGCCTCAAGCAGAGAATTTAAAGATTATCCAGATTGATAGTGACTAAGGCCCCTGGCAGAAGCAAATATACTCTCTGGAAAAATCCACTTTCATTCTAAGCCTCAAAGAACTCACATAGGTAAAACTTCCAAGGAATTTGAGCTCACAGTCAATAAATCATATGAACATAAGGAAATAAGAAACCATGAGCGAGAGCCAAAAGAAACAGGCAAATAAATCGGATCTGAAAACATTTCAAATACTGGAATTATCAAAATAAAATAAGAATATTTCATGTATTTCAATAAGTAAGAGAAGGTTGAAAAGGAGTACAATTTTATCTAAAAACAGTATCACGCTGATTTGGAAAGAGACCAAAAATAGTTATTAAAAAGTTAAAAATATGGCAACCCCTTTGGGTCCCCTCCCACTGTGGGAGCTTTTCTGTTCTCTCAATAAATCCTGCTTTCTCAAAAAAATAAATAAATAAAATTTAAAAATAGGGTCGGGTACAGTGGCTCAACCTATAGCCCCAGCACTTTGGGAGGCTAAGAGTAGAGAATTGCCTGAGCCCAGTGGCGGGGGTTCGAGACCAGCCTGGGCAACTTGGTGAGACCTTGTCTTTACAATGAATCACAAAAACTAGCCAGGCATGGTGGCATACATCTGTAGTTCCAGCTACTTGGAAGGCTGAGGAGTAAGGTTCGCCTGAGCCCACCAAGTCGAGGCTGCGGTGGTCATGAGCATGCCACTCTACTCCAGCCTAGGCGACAAGAGTGAGATGCCAACTCAAAAAAAAAACTAAATAAAAATTAAAGAATTAAAAACTTATATTAACTCATTCAACATAGATTTATTGAGCACCCATGTACTAAGTGTTAGACCTTGGCTAGGCTCTGGGGATAAAGCAGTAGAATAACAAAATTTTAAATAAAATGTAAAAATCTTCATCATCAAGGACAGTTTACACAGCAGATCAGAAATTGTTGAAGAAAGAAGCAGTGAACCAAAAAACAAATCCAAAGACACCATCCAGAACCGTACACCTTAAGACAATGAAATCAACATTATGAGAGATGTGGACAAGGAGGTGAGAAAGTCTAACATGCCTTATTCAATTTCCAGAAGGAAATAAAAAACAAAATGGGGAAGAGGCATTGTTCTAAGAAATAATGATAAAATTTTCCTAATAGCAATCTTCAGATCCAGAGATCCCAGGTTCTCAAGCATGGAGAAAAAAGGAAGAAAGGGAAAGAGGGAGGGAAGGGAGAGGAAGGGAAAAGGGAAGGAGAGAGGTCTCCTACTTAGATACAAGCAAACTACAGCCTTCCAAAAACAAAACAAAATCTTTAAAGCAGCCACCCCCCACCAAAATATAATCTATTCAAACAGGACTCTCAATAGCAAACAGGATTTACACAGGCAAAAAAGGAAAGAAAGTTTTCTAGACAGCAGCTTGAACAAAGGCACAAAAGCAAGGGGAATAGAAAGTCTGGGTAGAGCCAAAGGTCTACACTGAGTAAAAGCAGGAATGGGGTTGGAGAAACAGGTTTGGGACAGATCCTGGAGGGAAAACCTTGCCAAGCTAAAAGATCTGGCCTTGATCCTGCAGCAAATGGAAGTCATCCCCCTAAAGGCTTCCAAGAAGAGAATACAATTGTGAATGTACATCAGAAAAACTAACCTATTAGCTAGACCAGAGGCAGAATTAGCAAAGGAAAGGCTACTAAAATAGACTAGCCTGAAGTAATAAGGACCTCACTAGAGTGGTGATTAAGTAGTGAAAAGGGACCCCAAGAAACAGAGAAACAGAAGGTGATGGGAGGGGAGGAGGAGAAATCAGTGAGAGTGACCCATCCAACATGGGCAACAGTGAGTTCAAGATACTTGAGGTGACCTGTCTACTTTCTCTGTCTTCAACCTTTATGAGCAGTGTCATCAGATTTCCCCTGAATGGATCTGGAATTTTTTTTGATATGCTATGGGCCAGGTAGTTTATTATTTTAAAATTCGATTTCAACAAACTACTTGAGAAATCAAGTTATCTCAGTTCTTACCATTGAAAGCTGGCTCTTGAGAAATATCTTAATTCCTTAGTTCCTACAGAAGACACAATTTTGATGGAGGAAACATCACCTCTTCTCAGAATTATGTAATGAGAAAGTTGGTGAATATAAAAATACATGCAGTACAAGAAGAGCCAACAAGAACACTGTTTGTTTAGACCCGATCTAAAGCAGGCTTTCCTATCCCCAGAACACTGCCCCCCTATATATTTTTACAGCACCATATTTGAAATACTGCTTATCTATTTTACTCTTTATCACTTGTCTACCTGAACTGTCCTGCCCTACTCCCACAGGATTGTAAGTTCCCTGAGAGAAGGGATCTGGTTTGCTTTGCTCACTACTGGAGTCTAGAACCTAGAATAGTGCAGGGCACAATGCAGAGATGTTCAATAGATAACTGAGGAATAAGTGAATGATGGTATGAGTGACTGAACCCAGGGCTGCAGCACTGCACAGTCCCAGGGGAGCCATGCACTCACATCTTGCTAAATGTGAATGTCACCCCAAGGATTGCAGCCATATACTACGGAGAGGAAATAGGTCAGGGTTTGTGGCAGCCAGCCTACAAACAGCTCAGGCCCTATTGGACGCCCATGCATACTGTTACATTTGCAACCTGGGCATAATTAACTCTTTTCCAGATGGAGAAAGCAAGAATTTTCTTTCCAGTTTTCACCGCAAGACTAAGCTCATTCTTTGAATAACTGAATGCTTTCATGTGTAAGATCTTCATATATTGATGCCCCTGTATCAACTGTCTTGTAAATAAACAGTTAAGATCGATAATTGCTGATAAGGACTCTGAGTACCAACCCTAAATTAGCCATTGCAAATTCTTTAGTTGGTTCCCCAGTCTTCACTGGTTAAAAATATCTTTAGATCGAGACCCACATGGGCAACTTGGCGAGACCTCATCTCTACAATAAATAAAAAAAATTAGCC
>CAUYQG010163004.1:0-11032 GCA_963574415.1 Tarsius wallacei
TTTGAGTTGGAATCTCATTCTCGCCCAGACTGGAGTGCAGTGGCCGCTCCCGGCCACCGCAGCCTCGACCTGCTGGGCTCCGGCGATCCTTCTGCCTCAGCCTTCCAAGTAGCTGGAACTACAGGCACGCGCTACCACACCGGGCTAATTTTTTGATTTTTTTTTTTTTTTTTATTGTAGAGATGAGGTCTCGCCAACTTGCCCAGGCGGATCTCGAACCCGCGGGCTCAGGCAATCCACTCACCTCAGCCTCCCAAAGCGCGGGATTACAGGCTGAGCCACTGAGCTCGGCTAATTATTTACTCTTATCAAATTGTATTGATGCACCAGACAATGTTATAGCACTTTACATGTATTATTTCATCTCATTTAATTATTAAAATCCTATGAGGAAGGTACTATTTATTTATTCATTTAGAGTTGGAGTCTCACTCTATTTGCCCAGGCTAGAGTTCAGTGGCAACAATCAAGGCTCACTGCAGCCTCAACCTCCTGGGCTCAGGTAATCTTTCTCCCTCAGCCTCCTGATAGCTGGGACTGCAGCCACATGCCGCCACTCCCCACTAATTTTTTGCTTTTTTTTTTTTTTTGTCGAGATGGCGTCTCACTGTGTTTCTCTGGCTAGTCTTGAACTCCTGGACTCAGGCATCCTCTCAAGTACTGGGCCCCAGTGGAAGGGACTATTTTATGAATAAGAAATGTGAGCCTAAAGAGATGAAATAATATTCCCAAAGCCACACAAAGGGACATAGATTTGACTCCGGGCTGACACTAGAGAATATCAACATCTAAGGAAGGTTAAAAAAAATTACAGAGAACCAGGGAGGGATTGTGCTGTGGTATTTTTGCTATGATGATTTGAGGATGCCTTAATTTCCTGGCGTGAATGATAACATTACTTTCTTTTTAAAAAAATTTTAAATTTAAATATGTGGGGCCAATGCCATTACTTTCCTCTGCTTTCAAGAGAGGTGAACTTGATGCCAGGATTTATCTGCCTTGACATACTTTATTCTTTGGGAAGAGGCAATACCTTCATTAGGTTCGGTGTAAAGCTAGCTTATGCACCACCTCATGAATTCCCATAAATCAACCCCAAAGAAATAAAACCAAGTCACTCATCCCTTCTCACAAAATGGATTTTTATTATAGTCATACATGGTTTCTCAGTGCCACAGAAAATCGCCGTGTAGGAATAATGTTTGAATGGCTCTCTAAGGAAACATGGTACGTTTCAGAAATGAAACTCTTAAGTGAGAGTCCAGGAATGTAGTTAATGAAAAGTAAAAAGGTCAAGGGAAGAGAAAGGAAATCAGGAGTGTTGATACATGGCCTGTGCATCAAACGATCACTTTGAAGACCCCTCAAGGCTCTGATAAACAGTTCCCCAGCTAAGATCCCAACAATACTCACGAGAAACTGAAGTGATTGTGCTATCAAATACACACAGAATACATCTGCTTATTCAATACAGAAACCACAAGAAAAGTGGGTTGGGGTGTGCTCAAACTTATTGTTAGTGCATCAATGGACATCTTGGTGTCTGTGCCAGCAGTTCAGGAATCAGTGGGCCACCTGGAGATGAATTATGACAACAAGCACAGACCCAATGCCCCTCTCCGCCACCGCTTAGTGGGGAAAGCTGTGCCATCCTCCCTGTCTCTGTCACCGCTTCATCTTCGGCTTGCTGACCTTGATGTGGCTTGAGAGCTCTCCTTGCTTCGGCTGTGCAGTCCAGAAGCCAGAACTTCCTCTAGGAAACTGACAAGTAGATTTGAGGTTACTTAAAGGAAAAACAGAAGCATCTCTCCAGATAGAATATCTTGCTCCTGACATCTAACCAGATGGAAAGATACCAGGAAGAGTATGCACGAAGCACTGGTCTGATGTGACGTGTAGAACAGCAGCATCAGCTGAACACTAAAATGTTTAGACTAGGAAAGCCATGTGTCCTCTTCCCCCGGGGTCCTCACTGTGGGTTTTTTTTTTTTTTTTTTTTTTTTTTTTTTTGAGTTGGAGTCTCATTCCATCGTCCAGGCTGGAGTGCAGTGGCATGCTCCCGGCCACCGCAGCCTCCACCTGCTGGGCTCTGGCGATCCTTCCACCTCAGCCTTCCAAGTAGCTGGGACTACAGGAGTGCGATACCACACCCGGCTAATTTTTTCATTTATTGTAGAGATGATAGAGATGAGGTCTCACCAAGTTTCCCAGGCTGGCCTTGAACCCTCAGGCTCAGACAATTCTCTCGCCTTGGCCTCCCAAAGTGCTGGGATTATAGGCTTGAGCTACCGTGCCTGGCCGCTGCGGGTTTTTAGAATTAAACTAGTAAGATCTATTACGACTATGACTTCAAGTTTGAAATTTCTGTTTAGGAACCCAGACCTTTAAGGGCAAGGCCACCATATTAACTCAGGACTATGTTATATCAGTACCCCTTATCTATGCTCTTGAAATGGCCCAGAACTTGCATTGTGTCTCTAGTCTCTTCCTTATCCAATCAACTCTCCACAGTAGTACCAGAATTACTTTTCTAAGTACAGATTAGAATCTGTTGCATACCCTCTCCCCTCTTCTGCTTTAAAACCTTTCTTTTACTTACAGAAAAATGTGCATATTAAAGTTTAAGACCCTTCAAAATGTGACCTAATAATAATTAATACTTGTATTTATTTTGTTCTGAGAACTGTCTAAAACCATATGTGTATATGTATATATAGATATATACAGACAGATGCTACTATTTTCTTTATTTTTAAAATGACGAAACCGGCCAGGTGTGGTGGCTCACATCTTTAATCCCAGAACTCTGGAAGGCTGAGGTAAGAGGATTGCCTGAGCTCATGAGTTCGAGACCAGCCTGGGCAACTTGGTGAGACCTCATCTCTACAATAAATAAAAAAATTAGCCGGGCATGGTGGTGCATACCCATAGTCCAGCTATTGGAAGGCTGAGGTGGAAGGATCACCTGAGCCCAGTAGGTGGAGGCTGCAGTGGCTGTGACTCCAACTCAAAAAATAAAAATAAAAATAAAAAAAAGATGAAACCAAGCCACAGAGAGGTTAAGTGACTTGCCAAGGTCACAGAAAGCAATTCAGTTGAGGTTTGAACCCAGGTTCCAAGGTTCAGCATTGCGCAGTCTGCCTAACACTTGTTGGGACCTGCCTCTCCCGGTGCAGCCTGTGTGACAGCCATGCCCAAACAGCTCACTGTTCTCTAAACACATCCTGAGTTTTCATACCATCATGTGGTTACTCATCCTATGTCCTGTGTCTGAAAAGTAAGGCTACCCCTTCTCTGTACCATGATGTCTCATTCTTGATGGCTAAGGATTAAAAGTCACCTTTCCTGCAAAGCCCTCTCAGTTCCTTCTATGCTGAACTAATCACTCCCATCACTATTATCGTTTTTGTCTCACTGCTATTTTAGCATGGTATTATTAATTGTGTGCTGTATATATTATTGTTGCCAAACTAGACTGTGAGCTCCCTAGGGTGGGGTACCCAATAAAAGTAAGCTGAATAGACAAATTAATCAAATAGACACCCTTTGGCAAGACAGCCTTCTCTCTAACACAGGGGTTATTTGGATGCTCAGGACTGACTCTCAGAAGAGACAGGTTTTTAATAGAGAGATGGTTGGAAACATGACGAGGTACATTGTTTTCCAGTTTTAGACGGAAAGGTCCTGGACCTGGAAAATTTAAATTCCAAACTCCTTTGCAAAAGAAACAAAACTGTGCAGTGAGAGGGAAGGGCGTCGAAGCCAAGTCCATTTGTTCCTCTACTGAAATATAGACGCCTCTGTCTGGCCTGGCTTTTGGGCCAGTTGAACTGGAGACCTTCGGAGGTCAGAAAACAAGTGTTAGGAAATGAGGTAGCCTTGCTTTTTAAGAAGACAGCACAACAAGTCTTAGGGACTTCTACTAGGAATGAAACAATGTGCTGGGAAGCCTGTAGAAACTTATCAGGGGATGGATCTTTGCTTCATTTCTTCCTTTCTGCCACAAAGGAGAAAAATAACTTACAGATCCTCCAGTATATCAGCAAGACCCCACACTCCTAACTGCAATGAGAAAACACTTACTATTTATATTTCCCAAGCCTAATTTTGTCTCCGAGGGCCACTGTGACTTTTAGAAATATACCTATTTGGGGACTCTGATGAGTCATTGCTCAGAATGCTTAAAAATTATGGGCAATGAACATATTGGTAGCTGTACCCAAAATTTAGATCTTGTTTAAAAACAAAACAAACGCATCATTTTTCTTTCTAGATTTGTTTTAAATCAATCTCACTTAAAAAGTAAACTCAAAATCCCCCTCTCCCTTGGTGCTATAGTCTAATTCAATTTAATCCAACACAATAAAGGCAGCTGTTATGAACTATATTTTGAATAGGTGTATGAATGAATACCTGTTATGATTCCTACCTTAGGGGGCTTTCAGTCAGAGACAGACACACAATCACAACTCAATATGAGACGCGGTATAAACAGAGACAATACCAGGAACTAACTGAGTGGGTTAATGATACTGTTTTTTTCAGTTTGTGCTGTCATCAAGGACACTTTTCCAACTCTGTGGATAGGAGGAAGGTGGGTGGAGAAAGCAGGACCCCAACTCTGATTTTAAAAAGTCAACCTCAAAAAGTCTTAAGTCAAGTCGGGCTTGGTGGCTCAGCCTGTAATCCCGCGCCTTGGGAGGCTGAGGTGAGTGGATTGCCTGAGCCCGCGGGTTCAAGACCCGCCTGGGTAGGAGAAACCTCATCTCTACAATAAATCAAAAAAATTAGCCGGGCGTGGTAGCGCACGCCTGTAGTTCCAGCTACTTGGAAGGCTGAGGTGGAAGGATCACTGGAGCCCAGCAGGTCGAGGCTGCGGTGGCTGGAAGCGGCCACTGCACTCCAGTCTGGGCGACGGAGTAAGATGTCAACTCAAAAAAAAAAAAAAGTCTTGAGTCACTCACTGAAAACCAGGTTTCCTTACTTTTAAATCTATGGTAAGGGATTAGAAACCAACAGCTATAAGATTAAAAGTATCAATTACTAAAGTAATTCAGCTAAACAACTGTGTTTCTGAACAAAGATCTACTCTATGTGTATAGGGGTGTGTGTGTGTGTGTGTGTGTGTGTGTGTGTGTGTGTGTGTGTGTGTGTACATACATATACATATAATATATATTTAAGTTAAAGATATATCTTCCTCCTTTTTCACTATCTTCACAGATAATTACATATAAACTTCTTGTGCCAAAGACATGAAGAGAACCTAGAGTCTGAACAGTGAAAAAATAAACAGAATCTATGGGGAGCAGAAAAACAGAAAAAGCCTTTTAGGAAATAAGGAGAAAAACTACTTTAGTTTTTAGATAGTTGCTTTGATAGCGTAATATGGTTCTAAGTCCAGCCAAACCCGTAGCTGGAGGTGCTGGAGCATGGGAGTGGGCGAGGGGAAAGGAGAAGACAAACATTTAATAGCTGGAAACACTGTGAAACTCTCCTTGCCTGTCCTCTCAGCCCCACTGCTGTGCTTCGTGTCTCTCTGCTCTTGCACATACTATTGCTTCTGCCTCGAAGGCTGTCCCGTCCCTCCCACACTTTGTCTCATGGAACGACCCCTCTCAAAACCCAGCTCTCACTCTATTGCTCCTCTCGGAAGCTTTCCTTGACTGCGCTGCCTTCCACTTAGGGTTGTGTGCTCGTTCTTCCATAACTTGTAAATATATTGCGCTGTAATTTATTTGTCTACAAATTAAAAAAAAAAAAAGAACAAGGATATTAAATGGAACCTGCAAAGAGAAAGGGAGTTAAGAGAAGGTTTTTTCTTTGTTGTTGTTGTTGTTTTTGTTTCGTTGGAGTCTTACTGTCACTCAGGCTGGAATGCAGTGGCACAATCACAGTTTACTGCAGCCTGGATCTCCTGGGCTCAGGCAATCCTGCCTCAGTTTCCTGAGTAGCTGGGACTACAGGCATACACTACCATGTCTGGCTAATTTCCTTTTCTTTTTTTTTATAGAGACAAGGTCTTGCTATGTTGCTCAGGTCCGTCTCAAACTCCCAGGCGCAAGCGATCCTCCTGCCTTGGCCTCCCAAAGTGCTGGGATTATGAGCCACCACACTCGGCCAAGAGAAGGTTTTTAAAGATGGGAAAAATGTTTCTATGCTTCTATGAATGAGCCAACAGAGTAGAAAAAAAAATTCAGGAAAGAAAAGAGAGCAAGTTTGGAGTGATGCCCTGGAGTGGGTAATGGGGACAGGCTGTGGTGCCCAAGTGGAAGGGCTGGCAGCACCTGGGAGCACTCATCCAGAGAAAGGGCAGAAGCAGTGGGCAGGAGCAGCAGTGGGAGCTGTGGGAATGAGGGGAGCTGTGGCCTCTCCTGCCAGCTAGTGCACCTCTTGAGCACTAACTTTTCATGTGTACCCACAGTAGACAGATGTTGAATCACATGTTTTTAAAGAAGTTAAGACCCCCGCTTTAAATGTCATCAGATATGCTAAACTTTTCCTAAATATCTAATGGCAACTTGATCAGGAGCAAGGGGAAAGGCTGGCATTCAACACCTGTGTCTGAAAGTACCAGGAATCTCACACACAGAGACCATCTTGCTCCCCACTGGAGGTACTTTACTCATAAAGAACTTCTCTTTATTTCTCAAACATGCTATGCCTTTTTTAAAAAAATCTTGCTCCTGTCCTTAATTTTGCTGTTTTCTCAGCCCTAACTGTTCTTTCTTTCTATGGAAATCCTACTTATCCTTTAAGGTGTAGTTCTGATGCCATCTCCTCTGTGTAGCATTTCCTGATTACTCTGTCAGGAGTAATTATTTCTATTTAGTATACATTTTATTTAATTTATATGCATTAACACTTCTCAAAATTTCATACCTAAGAACGCCTAATAACAGAAGAGAAGGAATGTATTTGTCTTGAGGGGGTAGTCCAGATTGGCATACCAGCTTACATCTTTCTGTGAGTTCCAGTATTTCATTTAAAAAATGAATATTATGGCTGGATGCAGTGTCTCACGCCTGTAATTCCAGCATTTTGGTAGGCTGAAGCAGGAGGATCTCTTGAGCCCAAGAGTTTGAGACTAGCCTGGGTAACATAGTGAGAACCCGCCGGGCTCGGTGGCTCAGCCTGTAATCCCGCGCCTTGGGAGGCTGAGGTGAGTGGATTGCCTGAGCCCGAGGGTTCAAGACCCGCCTGGGCAACTTGGTGAGACCTCATCTCTACAATAAATCAAAAATCAGCCGGGCGTGGTAGCGCGTGCCTGTAGTTCCAGCTACTTGGAAGGCTGAGGCGGAAGGATCGCCGGAGCCCAGCAGGTCGGGAGCTGCCACTGCACTCCTCAGCTGAATATATATTTAGGAATGAGGTTGCTGGGTCAGATTGTTGCATATATCCAAACTTACTCAAATTACCTCATTTTCCAAAATGGTTGTAACAATTTATACTTAACGGTATAAGAAGAGTTCTAGTTTTTATATGTTATTTCTAATACTTGGTATTTTATTTTAGCAATTTGGTGGTGTGTATTGGTGTACATTGTGGTTATAATTTTTTTTTAATGAAGTTGAACAGCTTTTCAAAGACATTGTCTATTTGGGTGCCTTTTGTGGACTGCCTGTTCATGTATTTTGCCCATTTTTGTATTGGGTTGTCTGACTTTTTTTTTTTTTTTTTAACTGGTTTGTAAGTGTTCTTTGGGTAATCTAGATACAAGTCCTTTTTCAGATGGATATCATAACCTGAATGTTTTACCATGTTTTTCTCTAAAAGATTTATTGTTGGCTGGGTATGGTGGCTCAGCCTGTAATCCCAGCACTTTGGGAGGCCAAGGCAAGAGGATTGCCTGAGCCCTGGGGTTCAAGACCAGCCTGGGCAACTTGGCGAGACCTCGTCTCTACAATAAATCAAAACATTAGCTGAGTGTGGTGGTGTGTGCCAGTAGTTCCAGCTACTTAGAAGTCTGAGGCAGAAGGGTCGCCTAAGCCCAGCAGGTCGAGGCTGTGGTGGCTGTGAGTGTACCACTGCACTAGAGCCTGGGCGACAGAGTGAGACTTCCAACTCAAAAAAATATATTTGTATTTACTGTTAACCTATTATATTTTGATTGGCCATCCATCTGGAATTGATTCTCCATACTAATATCCAATTAATTCACACTATTTGTTGAAAAGGACTATTCTTTCCCAACTGCATTGCACAGTTACCTTTGTCATAAGCTGATAAAGTATATATGTGTGGGTTTATTTCTGGACTCTCTTCCATTTGTCTGTTTTTTTTAAAGATATGC
The DNA here is from genome assembly GCA_963574415.1 of Tarsius wallacei. Classification (NCBI taxonomy): domain Eukaryota; kingdom Metazoa; phylum Chordata; class Mammalia; order Primates; family Tarsiidae; genus Tarsius; species Tarsius wallacei. The sequence goes on from CAUYQG010163004.1 coordinate 8,294, forward strand.
CAGCAACACACTGCCTTAATTATTACAGGAAATCGCTCTTATGTTTTAATTCCTACTTATTTTCAATACTGAGTAAAGTCTACTAGTGCTAATGGATTTTCCAGTGCTGCTTTTTTATTTGCTGAGGAGGTGTCATTTGTAAATAATTATTTTCCAATTTTATTTCTTACTACGTGATTTCTTAGTACTTGCAGTACAACTAACAATGATCAAAGTAGGCTTCATTGTTTCGCTCCTCATTTTAATGACAACAGGTATAATGTTGACTTTGTATGTAGAGTTTTAGTAGGAATTTACATCAAGAGTACTTGTTCAACTTAAAGTAGGTAAGGTATTTGTATTGAGCCCGTGAATTTATTTTATATTAATCCTAATAAATACTTTATGATCTTGGTGATTGATTTCTAAATACGACTAAATTTGCCTTGCGAACATTTTGTTTAAATGTTTACTTTTTTTTTTTTTTTTTGGAGTCAGAGTCTCACTCTGTCGCCCAGGCTGAAGTGCAGTGGCACGCTCCTGGCCACCGCAGCCTCGACCTGCTGGGCTCAGGCAATCCTTCTACCTCAGCCTTCCAAGTGGCTGGAACTACAGGCGCGCACTGCCACACTCGGCTAATTTTCTGATCTGTTGTAGAGACGAGGTCTTGCCAGGTCACCCAGGCTGGTCTCGAACCCGGAATCAGGCAGTCTCCCCTCATCCTCCGAGAGTGCTGGAATTACGGGCATGAGCCACCACACCCGGCTAAATGCTTACTTTTTTTTAATTACTATTTTTTTAGGGACAGGCTCTCACAGTCATAGCTCACTACAGTTTCAAAGTCCTGGGCTTAAGCAGTCCTGCCTCACACCCCCACATGGCTGGTACCACAGGCACCATCACCATTGCCTTAAATGTTTACATTTCATGAGATTGGTTTCAAACTTATACCAATTTTTAAAATGAATTTTAAACCTTCTTTTAGTTTATCCAAATATCAGATATCATAAGTAGTACCACTCTTAAGGTTGGTGTCAAGTTTAAATATTAAAATATATGTAAAGTATTTAGATCAATACCTGGAATATAATAAGAACTTTAGGAACTGGTTGCTATTATAGTTGATGATTTTTTTTTTCTTCTTCCTGCAAGTGTATTTTAAATGGGAAATAATTGTCCCTTGAGACTAAACCACCACAAAATCATCTCAGCCTGGATGATTTTGCTTAAACAGTTTTCCCATTTTTTTCTCCTAAGTTTCTTCCTGGCTAATTTATCTGTTCAGGCTTTGAGGGGGTTTTTTGAAGCCAAATGCCACCATTTTTCTAATTTTTGCTTTTAAACTAGATGCAACTTTTAATAGTAGAGACAAGGTCTTGCTCCGCTGCCCAGTGTGGAACGCAGTGGCACAATCATAGCTCACTGGAACCTCAAACTCCTGGTCTCAAGTGATCCTCCCCCCGCAGTCTCCTTAGTAGCTGGGGATTACAGGTGCACACCACCTGGCCCAACTAACTTTTAATTGTTATAGGGATGGGTTCTTGCTATGTTGCCCAGGCTGGTGCAACTAATATTTTTCTGACAAAAAAAAAAAAAAATCTTAGATTTAAGAGTTGTATACTGTTTCTGCTTTATTCTTTGTGCTTCCTATTTTTTCTTAGGGTCCTTTTTGCATGTTTATTTAATTTCTTAAATTGAATATAGAGTTATCTGGCTTTTTCTTTCATAAGCCACATCATAATAAATTATTTTTATTCTGGTCAAGATATGTCAAGAGTTTTTGTAAATGTTGCATGGGTGCTTAGAAATAGTTATTGCTTATAAAGGCACAAAAGTTGATGATTATTCAATCTTTTGCTATTTGAATTCTGTCTAACTTTGCCTTTAACACTTGTTTGCTTAAATCTTCAGTTTCTCATAATTATCCTAGCCATCGTTTTTGCTTTGATTTAGTATTATTGCTCAGTGCATGGTCCTAAGCCGTCATCATTTCGTTTTTGAATCATCTCTCTACATACAAAAGTGTTTTCCCCTACTTTAACACCTTCTGCATTGACTTTTAATAATATATATTTGCCAGCCCTCTCATTTTACTTTATAACTGGAATTTTCGGCTTTATCTTCCGTAGTGATCTAAGATGCAGAACTCGTTCTACTGGCGTTTGCCTTTCTGTGTCAGATGTGAATGCTGCCCGTATTTTGCCATGACCTTTACTTCTTCCCTAACCGGTCCTTAGGTCATTTGAAAAATTAACTTTCACATGCCTGAATTCTTCATTCTTCTTGCCATAGGCTGGTCTAACCCTTTGTCATTTGAAGAGGAAACATTAGAATACTCTCTTTGCCTGGGCTCGGTGGCTCAGCCTGTAATCCCAGCGCTTTGGGAGGCTGAGGTGAGTGGATTGCCTGAGCCCGCGAGTTCAAGACCCGCCTGGGCAACTTGGCAAGACCTCATCTCTACAATAAATCAAAAAATTAGCCGGGCGTGGTAGCACGCGCCTGTAGTTCCAGCTACTCGGAAGGCTGAGGCGGAAGGATCGCCGGAGCCCAGCAGGTCGAGGCTGTGGTGGCCGGGAGCAGCCACTGCACTCCAGTCTGGGCGACAGAGTGAGACTCCAACTCAAAAAAATAAATAAATAAAAATAAAAGGATAGCGTCATCTCATCTTTTTTCAGTGGGAGGAGGGCTGTGAATTACAATTCACTGAATGGTGAGCCCTCACAGATTAACTATACTTCAGGGATGAAATCAGAAGTCAGG
>CAUYQG010163008.1:0-21394 GCA_963574415.1 Tarsius wallacei
GCGGCTGCCGGGGCCGGGACCCCCCACTGCAAACCATTCGTGTTTGGATAGTCTTAATCTTACAAAAAAAAAAAAAAAAAAAAAAAAAGAAAAGAAAAGAAAGAAGTACATTTTCCAGAAACTTTTAACTAGACAAATTCCTCTCCTTAATAATAAAAAAAAAAGTCTTCTCTTTAGTCCAATTTTATTGGTACATATAAACAAGAAAGCATATGAAAAAGACAAAAATCAGGAAGGTGAAAAAGACTAATTGAAAGATACAGAGAAAGCAACATGAAAAGGAAGGGGAGTGAAATATGATATTCATATTCCTGACTCCAATCCACTAACTTCCAAAAGGAAAGTGAACATGCCAGACGATTAAAATGTTTCAGAAACACTACCCTCTCTGGCAGTCACAGTCACAGGAGAGTGAAAGAATCATGGTGACTTCATCACCATGGGCTCATAAAACTGGGCCCAAGGTGACAAGACCACTGGGCGAGAAGGGTGAGAGGGACCTGAGTAGGGACGATCTGCCCCAACAGAGCACCAGTCCCAGAGGTCCTCCGCAGAACCTGAAGCGACGACAGCATCCTCAGGCTGTCAACTTCCTGACTCCCGCCGTTTAAATAGAACCAGGAACCAGGCTTCCATGGCTGAGTTTGACCTGGCTTGGCCACCACCCCAGTTCTTCCGAGATTATGCTCTCTCACCCCAAAACTGAGCAGAGGTGAGAGTCGAGATGCCTGGATGTGTCCTAGAGCACCCTGAGGAATGACCCACCTACCAACAACTGTCACTTGTATATATGAGGCAGTACTGCCTAATGGTTTAGCACCAAGGGCTGCAGAGTCAGACTGTCCCGGCTCTAAATCTGACGTTGATACCTACTAACTCACAGGCTTTGGTTAAGTGAGTTAACACAGAGTCTCGGGTTCCTCACCTGTGAAATGAGGGCAGGTGCAAGGTTACTGTGAATATTAAATGAGATACACACATACAAAACTGAGTACAGTCCCAGAACAAGGTGCACACGAGGTGACAGCTGTGCCTTATTACGGCTACTGCACAGCTACAGAATGCTGGGAAAGGCTGGCGGTCGCTCTCCTGCAAGCTGGATGTTAAGCGTGAACTCCCCAGGACCAGCAAAGACCATCATCCCCAGGGCTGAATGAACAAGGAAGAAAACCTCAAAAATCTTTCAGTAATAGAGCGATAGTTCCGGGAGGAAGGTCAATAATGCCTCAGCAATGGTTTCTTTGTCTTTGAATTTATTAATGCAAGGAAGCAAAATTATTTGTTACAGTGCTAAAGAAAGATGAAGGTTTTTAAGAGAGACAAGGTTTTCTCAGTCCATCGGAATCTTTTATAATTAGCTTTTATTTAAATAATGCATTTTACTAAACTGTCTGAACAGTGTGGGCTTCCTCCCCGCCACCCCCAATTATGTTTTTAGTGCCATGACTATTGTGGTCAAGCATCTCGAGTGTTCTTTTATGAACATAGTAAGCATAAAAGAACCTCTTTGATGACTCATCTTAGAACACAAATTCAGTGGAAGCAAAGGTACCGCTTATCATCACTGAGAACATTCATTCAGATCGACTACGGTTTTATAACTGCTCTGCTCTAACAGGGTAATTTATTCCAACATGCAATTTAACCAATAGGCTGTTTAACCTTGGAAACTTATTAGTAAGGGAACAATGCTTTCAGGAGTATGCTGAATAATTCAGCCCTTCCAATCAAAGAACTTTGCTGGTGGGTGAGAACAGCATGTTGTCTAAGCATCTGAGAGCATGTCTACCCATCTGGGGTATGGGCTCTGTGCTGCCTTTCCGGGCCTTCCCTCCTCGAGAGGACTTCTGCCAGTATTAAACTATCTTACAAACTTTTAGGACAGAGACAGATGAGGTCTCAGCGCCACAGCTCTGTGAATTCTTCCAGCCTCTTCTGCTGGCAATATACGGTATTTTTGAGTTTGCTTCTGGATGTCTTACACTAGAAACCATCCCAAATGCGATTTCGCTGAGGGTTCTGTATGAACTCTGAAACTACTTTGAGAAACTGTCCCATTATTTCAACTGTTACTTCTCTACCGCACCCCTATTTCCAAAATTTTTTTAGTTTTACATCCTATCTTTATAAATCAAGTTAGTAAGGATGTCCCTCCATTTTAAAGCACGTTGCGCAGAAACTTTACAAAAATAAAGCACGTACACATGCACACAAGGACACACACTTGCTCAGCTTGAACTGAAGCCCAGAACCAACAAACACACGGTTCGCGGTTCCTGTCCCTATTCCTTCCTTCTAGGATCTGCATTCAGAAGCTCATACATCATACCAGTATTTCCCCAGACCATGTTCTAAGGTCCATGAAACACGAACAACAGCTCTGTTGGGCGATGCGCAGGGGAGGGAGTTGTATAACCAAATTTGTTGTTTTGCTGAGGATAAATCTGAATCACAGGCATGCAAGGCTGGTGAGAATCTCTTAGGTATTGAGTGGACCCTGCCAACCATTCAACATCTACATCACAAAGAGGATGTGTCATTCTCTTTCTATTCGTTGTCATGTAGAAAGCTCATGAAGTGAGAACATTGTTTCTTTGTTTAAAAACATAAAAGGGCCCTGAAAGAAAAGTCAATTGCTTGTGATGGTGATGGAAGAGAAGAAAAGGTGAAGAGGCCCAAGGAAGCAACAGGTCTTGAACAAATGCAGATGCCTGGGGAGGAAATTCTATTCTAAGGGGCTACCTGCACATTTAGAAACTCAGGATTATCTCTGGACAAATCGCTCATAAATAGCACTGACATGCTATAAATCAAAACGGTCTGAGTCCCTAGGCATCCAGGGAAATAAACTGGACTTGACTGTGGAGGACACTGGAGCATCCTGTGACAGAGTGTTGCCTATGACGAGGGAGCAATGCCCCCACAAGGGAGGGCCCCCCAGGCTCAGGCTCAGGAAAGATGGGCCTGGGGACACTGTCATACATCGACGGGTAGGGTCTTCCACCTGAACGGTATTGACGAAAATCAGATATTTTAGTGGGTGGGGGGTTGACTTTGAGAAGAAGCCTCCAGGGCAGCCCTGCAGATGGATTCACATTGATATGAGACTGGCTTCTGTAGAAAAGCCCCTGATGGTAGTTCAAAGTGAGAGGCTCTGGAGGGTGTGCTCTCTAGAACAGGTACAGGATAGAACCCCTGGGTCCCACGAGACACTGGGGTAGGAACAGGAAGGAGGAGCCAGACCCATGGAGACACGTGAGACCCACTGACTTCAGAGTTATGGATCTAGTTTCTTTCCAGTCAGTGACAACTAAACGCCTATGGATCTCTGAGAGAGATCTCTGGTCTCCTTATGCCTGGCTCCCTGGGATGGCTCAGTGTCTTTGTAAAAGCACCAAGGCCCCATCTAAGTGCTGGCTATGCATCCCCAAGAACATGAAAATGTGTTCAAAGACTTCCAAACAAAAGTGCTTTTTTTTTTTTTTATTTGGAGTCTCCCTCTGTCGCCCAGACTGGAGTGCAGTGGCCGCTCCCGGCCACCGCAGCCTCGACCTGCTGGGCTCCGGCAATCCTTCCGCCTCGGCCTTCCAAAGTAGCTGGAACTACAGGCGTGCTACCACACCCGGCTGATTTTTTGATTTATTGTAGAGATGAGGTCTCGCCAAGTTGCCCAGGCGGGTCTCGAACCCGTGGGCTCAGGCAATCCACTCGCCTCAGCCTCCCAAAGCGCGGGATTATAGGCTGAGCCACCGAGCCTGGCGCTTCTTTTCAAAATCACATTAATCATCAAGTAAATAAGAACACTTAATGCATATTCTTATTTAGTTTATGTCGCTTGTGTTAAACTCTTTTATCGTTTTCTAAAGATTTCTTTTTATCAGGTTCCTAGAAGGATCATCTAATTTTGTCCCAAATCTCCCTAAATCTTATGGTGTTTCAAATAATAGGAACTTTTCCCTTCTGTACAGTTTGAATTTCATAGGGAAGACAGACCATTAAGGAAAGTCGCTTTCATGTGGATAGATGCCGTCAAACTTTTCTGGCTGCCCAAGTAAGGCAACATGCAGGTGTGTGAGTCGAACACATCTAGTGCCAACACCATAGCCACTGTCCACCTAGATGACAAACAAAATGTAGAATCTTGAAGGATAGGTCAAATCCTGCCCTCTGGACAACCAGTCACAGATCTGTCTTCTACAAGGAGTTCAGACAGGGGCAGCACGATTATTGGTCTGTATGGGGCCTGACCTGGCCCCAGTGGCCCTGCTTTTTCCGAACTTGTAAGCAATCAATTCAGAAAGCTACAGAGATGGAGACAAAAGGTAGCCACTGATTCCCGCCTCGCCACCACAGAATGTCGTAGCCTTTTAATTCCAAGGAGCACTTGGGTGGACTAGGTTGGTGGGATCCAGGAAGGGGAAAAGGCGAAAGCCAAGACAACAGCATTTCAGACTGAAAAGGAAAACTTGATGAGGAGGAAGAGAGAAGGAACTCAAGGCAGCCACATCTCAAACTTCTGTTTGAAAGTAACTATATACCATTCATAGCACATTTCAGCCTGTAATGAGGCAGTTTAGTAGAGTCTATTTTAGGGGCCTAGGGAAACTCCCCCTTTGCCCTCTGAAAGTCTGCTGAAAAATTGACTCACAAAAAGCAGATTAATAGGAGAAATGACATATAAGTGTATTAGCATGCAAAGACGAGAACCACAGAGTGACTGTCCCATATCCCCTGGGACACAGATGCTTGTATGTCCTACTTCTTAGGGAAAAGGGCAATGGGGAGGTGTAGATGACTTTAGGGGAGCAGCAAATGATGTTTAGGGGGATTGAATGGGCTTGAAGAACTTACAATGGCCTGCGACAAAGTCTGTTGGGTCTGCAGAGCAGACAACAGTTTGTGACAAAAGCCTGTCCAAGTGGGTTGACAGACTTCACTCCTTCTTTCTGTGATATGACTTCGGTTACTGGACACTTAAGGAAGAGGCCAGAGGTCACTGTTTTCTTCTTTGGTGGGTCCAAACTTGAGGCACACGAGGGAACTTTAGGGAACAACTTCATCCTGTGCTTTGGGGGAGACAGGATCGAGCAGCAGAAAGCAAAGGGGTGGGGGCGGGGAGGGAGGCAGAGGGTCTCCCTGAGGCTTCTTCTTCAGGTCAGCACGTCAAAGTGCTACATTGTGGGGGGTGTCGATTTCCGAACCCCAGCACTATCCTGTCGATAACGTTTCACTTGCCTCCACAGTGCCCTAAGATGCACTGCTCCTGTCTTCACCGTGCCTTCTGCCTCTTGCCGCCCTCCCCACCCCAGCCTCCTAGAGGCAGGCCGCCTATTTGATGGACTACTTCAAACCTGGCTTTGATGAAGAGGGTCAGTTTGGCATACAGGTGATTTCCTCGTAGATTAAGAACATTTACTTTCTTCCTGCTGGGTCCCTCCCAGAGATACCATCAAACCTCTACCTACGCAATTAGTTTTCACAGGTGGCTGTTTTGCCTCAAGTAAAACTACTTTCTTTCTCCTTCTGCAAGTCAAAGCAGACCGAATGCACATGAAAACATTTCAGATATGAAATAAACACTTTCCTAAAGGCAGCTATGATGCAATGCATCATTTCTGACGGATCCAAATTATGGAATGAGCTCCCTCCATCAGGATTAAGGTTGGGAAGAGTCATTTCTGGAGGAAGGAGTAGAATGGGAAGGGGGGAGGGGGATAAGGAGGATGGCAAAGAGGGCCAGAGATGAGGAGAGAAAGAGGAGCCATGATTTACGCTGGCTCATGATCTCTAGGGGTTTTCTGAGGTCTTCTCTTTTAGTAAGCTCGGTTACTGTTGAAAGTCTGAACTTACTCTACACAGAGATGAGAGTGGAGAAAGAAAAAATGTTCCAGCACATTTACGGTAATGGCTGGTGAGGAAGCTGTGTGTTTGTTTGGTCCCTGCAGCACGAGGACAGTTTCAGCCTGAAACTGAAAAGTTTTGAGATGTCGTTGTTTCTCTGGTCCTTGTTTCGAGTAAAAGGCTCCCATTTTTCGAGGCAGCCATTTCCAAAGGGAAGAAAAAAATTCAAAGTCGACATAAATCCCTTGAACTAAACATCTGTTTAAACTGTTTCTAGGTCAGGGGTCTAAAACTGTGAAACACTAGGGGTGCAGACATGATTTCTTTCCCAAGGTCTCCAAGTACCTCGGCATGCACATATCCTGCCATATTGTTTAAACATCTGGCTCACTCCCCCCCCCCCAAAAAAGGGCTGGTAGGGTGGGTTGTTGTGGCTTTTTGCCTTAACCTATAACATGATTTTGTTATTTGTACAGTCTCTAAAGCAAACTACTGTTAAACGAGAGGTTTTTTTTTGGTTCTGTATTATTTAAAGGTGGATGTTTCAGTGGTATTTGAATGGCATGAGGGGATTTGTTTCACAAAAAGCTGCAAACTCAAGGATGTTCATGAAGAAATGGTTTCCATTAGTCCTTCGCCATGAAGAAAAGCTCTCCTAGATTTTCTCCTTTCAACATTTTCCTTCATTACACTAACAAAAATCAAGCAAACACTCTTTTTTTTTTTGTTTTTGAGTTGGAGTCTCACTCTGTCGCCCAGACTGGAGTGAAGTGGCCGCTCCCGGCCACCGCAGCCTCCACCTGCTGGGCTCCGACGATCCTTCCGCCTCAGCCTTCCAAGTAGCTGGAACTACAGGCGTGCGCTACCACGCCCGGCTAGTTTTTGATTTATTGTAGAGATGAGGGCTCACCAAGTTGCCCAGGCGGGTCTCGAACCCGCGGGCTCAGGCAATCCACTCACCTCAGCCTCCCAAGGTGTGGGATTACAGGTTGAGCCACCGAGCCCGGCTAACACTCTTATTTTTAAAAGACTATTTCTGTGCCTGTATTTATCTATGGAAAAAGACTGTGTTTAAATATTAAAGCATAAACTCATTCTAAAAATATGGGAAAAGGAGTGCAAAGGGAGTTTGGGTACACCTTCTCTGAGGGCCTGGCTCAAACCCCCTTATGCATGTGGAATTCAGCACTGGAGACCTCAAAGGCATCTGAGTGGATGTACACTGGTTTGCCATCCCGATTCTTCACATGGACTGCTCAAAATCACCCAAAGAATGTGTGTATATATCTGCCATAAAGAACAGTTATGAACCCACATTACCAAGTTCATAGTTGGAGAGTTTAGGGACAGCAAAAGAAAAGCTGAGCTGCAGACAAAGTAGCCTATTCAATAAAAGTGAAAGTGCATGGTGCAATCGGTAAACCCAAATATCAGAGTTTGTCCTTAGGATCTGTCAGTCACTTATCCCCCCCACTCCACTCCACCCCACCCCCCAGTACAAAGTATCACTGCTCCTGTGTTATGTCTCTGCCTCCGAAAACATGCTGGAGGCAGAAAGGCAACCCTAAAAAAATTCCCAGTTCAAGTGAGAAAGAATGATTTCACTGACATAGGGTAGAACAATCGTCCACGGTTGTCAAATATAATAAAGGGATTAGAGTTTTGTTTTGATTTATTTTAATGTACAAAGGAAGAAAGGAGACAAACTTCAAAGGTTTTGCCTCTAGCCCAGACTTCCGGCCTCAGGGAAACAAATTTCCTAGTGAACATTTAGAAATATAAAAATGACCATTTAAAATTGACCAGAAAAGAAAAGCAAATAGATCTCCCTATTAAGAACAGTTATATATTATATTTTTAAAAGTCAAATGCTTTTTTTTTTCTTCCTCTCTGTTATTAGGAGAGGAGGTTCACTACACATTCCTGCCTTACTTCACCTGCCCAGTCAACAACTATTCTTATGCCCAGGAAAGGTTATTTTTATATTTAGGTCATTTGTTTTTTAGTTCAAAAGAACATGACCAACAAATAATGTTCTAGGAATAAAGAAAGTGACTAACAGAGGATACTGTTACAAAAATAGATACCAAAGGAATTCCTACTCTCCATGTATTTAAGCGCATTTAGGCGAGAAAAAGACATTACTGTGGTTTCTTTAGGAAAGTGAAAACACTCAATGAGGAGTATTTATGTATCTGAGGATTACCCAGGTTATAAAAAGACAAAAATTTGCATTAATCATTCAAAGACTCTGTTCTGCGATGTCTTGTCCTACAACATTAAAAACATACTGCTTTCCTGGATCTGTTCTTCTTTTCGACAGACTGTATTTCTAGGATGAAGAGAAGAAAAGGATTTCAAACAGTCTGGAAAATATGAATTTCAAAATTCCAACTGAAGAAGGTTAAGGCCAACAAGAAACTTGAAAGCAAATCTGGGCTATCCCCTCACCTCAGGCAAAGACACACCTATCGCAACCCAAGCAGATAATCATCTAATCTAACTTTAAAATAAATCAGGCTCCATGACTTCCCTCCCTAACACATTCCTGTGCCTGACACCCTTCTACTCGTGAAATTCCTTTTCAAGCTGAGGCCAAGCACATTATCAATAGTGTTAAGTGAGTAGAAAGAAAGAATCAGTTGGAAGTCACAGGAACCTTTGCAAGATCAGCCACGAAAAAAACCCAAAGCCCTGCCGGATCATAATTTACTGATTTGGGCAAGGTACATCTAGGTCTCAGCAATGCCTTTTGAATCGGGACTCAGAGCAAAGATGGATCCCTCCCAGGGAGGATTGACTGCTACGCCATATTTGCAACTAGGAACATCTATCTCTCAATAAACCATAAACAGGACCCAGCTATGAGGAAGGTGTCATGGGCCGAATGCTTGTGTCCCCCTGAAATTCACATTTTGTTTTGTTTTGCTTTTCTGAGTTGGAGTCTCACTCTGTTGCCCGGGCTAGAGTGCAGCGACACGCTCCCGGCCACCGCAGCCTCGACCTGCTGGGCTCCGGCGATCCCTCCGCCTCAGCCTTCCAAGTAGCTGGAACTACAGGCGCGCGCTACCACGCCCGGCTAATTTTTCTATTTCTTGTAGAGACGAGGTCTCGCCAAGTTGCCCAGGCTGGTCTTGAACCCCTGGGCTCAGGCAGTCCTCTCGTCTCAGCCTCCCAAAGTGCTGGGATTACAGGCTTGAGCTACCACACCCAGCCCAAATTCACATGTTGATGCCCCAATGCAGGCAGAACAGAGGCTTTGTATTTGGATACAGGACCTTTACGGAGGAAAATAAATGGGTATAACCTTATAAATGAGGTTATAAGAGAGGGCCCCATATGATAGCATTAGTGTCCCCGAAATTAAAAAAAGTCACTTGCTCTCTCTCTCCGCCATGTGAGGACGCAACGAAAAGGCTGATATCATCTACACACCAAAAGAAGAAGCCTCAGAATGAAACCTCTCTTGATCTTGGACTTCTCAGTCTCCAGAACTGTGAGAAAATACATCTCTGTCGTTTAAGCCCCCCGGTCTATGGTATTTTGTTATGGCAGCCCTAGATGACTACCAAGACACCAATATGTTGACTGTTATGTCGCTCTCTCTAGACACTCATCTGTCTTTCCCTGACATCTGTGAGGCAGCATTCCTCTCACTTCAAGGATGAATTTATTCACTTGACAAATGTGCACCAGCTATATGACAGGCACTGAGTTCTCTACTAGAGATGCATTTTTGCAAGGAGTTTTCAATGAAGTGGAGAGAAGGAGCTTATTTCGTTATAAGCCATTCTAATCTTTTTGTGATACGTTCTATGATAGGGAAGTACAAAATGCTCTAAGAGTCCACAGGACAATCAGCTCCCTGAGGGCAGAGACCATGTTCAAAGCCCTTAGAAACGTCAGTGGCATGACAGGTGCTCAATGAAAAGCTCTGAAATCTTACACATGAATAAGCATGCAGCCTACGTTTTAGGTTCTAAACTCTGTATACTGTACACAATGCATATGAAGAAGACAAAGACAGTATTTCATATGAAAATTAAAGAGCCTGGCCTAAAATGACCTCCTCTTCTGACTCTATTTTCTCCCTTCTCCATTCCATTCTCCACGTTGCTGCTAGACTTGTCTTCCAGAAAGATTACCCAATTATAACTGCTTGAACACTTGAAAAGAAAGACTCTGGAAACTCTTTACGTGAAATCAGAATCTTTCAGTCTAGTCCCTCACAACAGCAGCCGTAATCTTTCAGTCTAGTCCCTCACAACCCTCCTCTATTCCCGTCACACAGGCTGAAATCCAGCCACCCTGCTCATGACCCCCAACTACCAACGTGCTATCCCCATTCCCAATGACCTACCTTTCCTTTTTTTTTTTGAGTCAGAATCTCACTCTGTCACCCAGGCTGGAGTGCAGGGGCACGCTCACGGCCACTGCAACCTCGACCTGCTGGGCTCAGGCGATCCTTCTCCCTCAGCCTTCCGAGTAGCTGAAACTACAGGCGTGCTCCACCATGCCCAGCTCATTTTTTTAATTTATTGTAGCGATGAGGCTTCCCTATGTTGCTCAGGCTGTTCTCCAGTTCCTGAGCTCAGGCAATCCTCTCCCTTCCACCTCCCAAAGCGCTGGGATTGCAGGCGTGAGCCACTGTGCCTGTCCAACCTACCTTTACTTGCCCTATTCTGGGCCTCCAGGACCCCGATATTTCACATACTTGTCTGAAGAAATTGAACTTATCTTTCAAGCTCATTGCTTGAGTCACAGAAACCTTCTATGGATTCTCGCGAATTCTGAATTGCTTTCTCTACACTCCAATAGTGCTTTTAATCTATCTGTAATGGCACTGCCTACCATCTGTTTAATACAAGTGCGGTGCTTAGTTTTGTGTTTCTGTCTCCACTGCTAGATTAAATTATAACCTCCTTGAGAACAGGGATCCACACTTGCTTTGTTTTCATTATTTCTCCAACCTTCAGCACATGCCTAGGCGTGGAGAAGGCACAAAACAAATGCTTGCTGAACTTAAACATCCACAAAACTAGAAGGATGACAGAGACATTGATGGCGATTGCTTTGGATTTCAATGAACAGTTGCAGGCCTAGATACAACCATTTCCTAATTTGGAGACATTAATCCCCACCTTACCACCTAGCCATGCCATATAAGTAATTGTTCCGTGTAGTTCTTGTTGCAGGACAATTATTTATGTTCAGTTATGTGTGTGTGTGTATAATTATGTATTTATTTATGTATTTCTTAACAATAACCAAAAACATACTTATAGACTTTATTCGTAGACAGAATTTTACTTTTTAATCTGACATCACATATAACACCACATCTCATTCTGTGCAGATTTTATAAAGATTGGGGGGCTTTTAAATCAGCACTTGCCAATAAAAAGACATGGTTTTTTTTCAAATTCTGCATGAGATGTGAAGCTAGTTGTGAACATCACGGAACACCTAAAACCTTGTATTTGATGGAGTCTTCTGGCTCTGAGTACAAGTTCAGAAGAAATGGTGCCATTTCTTCATTACTTTCAGTGCCGCTCCCCTACCAAGATTTAGTTTGCCAAATTACAAGATCATTTTCAAAAGTACTACCAATCAACAGAGAGGGCAATGAATGAATTCACCCATATGCATCTGTCAGGCTATTGAGCGATAAAGCACCCAGGGTAGGAGAATGGTATTGAGACATATGTGTTCTTACCATCTGCACACATTGCAGCAATGTACGATATGTCTGAAGTCTGATTTCACACATAAGAAAGAAAAGCATCCACCCAACCCCGAGCACAATGTAACGTCACATCCGTTTTACCATCGGTGGCTTTATGTGACTCTACATGGGTCTATATGACCCCAATTCTTTTCCTTGTGAAAAATGATTAAGACGGAATCAGATATATTCTTTCATCAGAAGACACTGACTTTAATCTTATGCTAACAAAATCCCAATCACACTAAAGCAGAGTGATGGGGAGCAGATTTGTTTGCTTTCTCGGAACTCCTAATTTTGACTTTTAACCCTGCCTCAGAAAACTACAGAGTGAAAAGGAGATTGAACTGAATAGAAGAACACAAAGGCAAGCTATATATATTGATTAATTTTATGCTACAGATTTTGGGAGGGCAAATTCACTATTTATACATGACTTATACCTGGCTGCTGTTCAGCAAATTCTTCATTTTGACCTATTAATTAGCACACTACAAGCAACAATGAAAGTTAAGTGACTTTACACAGCTGTCTGAAGCCACTGTACTTCCATCGTTAAGGAGACTGTTAGATGACACTGTTGTCAGAACACAGTAAATTTGTCTGAATGAGGGAAAACAAGACTCTTTCTACAAAGGGTTAAAAAAAAAAATCCCAGGCAGAGTGGCTGCTTACACAGTACAGTGACAGTGACTATTGTTACTTATAATTTCTTATTTACCTGTGTTTTTAAAATAAGCATTCCAGGAAGCTTTTATACTGCTTGTGACACATAATCAGTTGCTTATTGCCAAGGGAAAGACTTTTTCCCCAGAAAGACAATCTGTGCACACACTAATTTGAAAGACAGGGTAGGAGCTGCAAGTGTTTTAATAGCCCATTATCAAAAATTATCCCTTGGCTATAAAATCCCCAGACCATTGGCTTGAGATCAGCTCAAAGAAAAATGAGATTACAGAATTTAATCTAGTGAAGGGGAGGGAGAGATGAGTTTAAAAAGCCTTAGATCACAAAAAGAAAGAAAAAAAAAAAAAAGAAAGAAAAAAAGGCAGAGGACAGAAACAAGATCAGCACAGATTAAACCTTCCACATGTTTACCTCTTCCAAATCTGACATGGCTCAAGATTGATTTTAATTTTAAAAAGTAAGCTGTCCCTGTGCAACATTTTAATAAGGAATGGGAAATGCTCAGAGAAAAATTATATAGTGAGGTGACAGGAAACAAAACAGCATTTTGTCTTAAATTTGCACAACCTAATTTACAGCAATAAAGCAGAACCTATGAGTTCTGGTAAATGTCAGGGCAGTCATGTCCATTACATATGTGGATAGGTATGAAGCAGAGTCTCCGTAGACCCCTCAAAAATTGCACACAGCCGCCCTAATGCAAACCAGAAGTCTCAGCCTGCTGGATGAACACTCAGATTCACTCCCATGCTGGTATTTAGAGAGGGTCCCCTCCATCCCCATCCTCATCTTCATTTATATGCATTTTAAGAGACCAACCTGAGGCCATAACCATGGGGTGGCTCATTAGAAGAGAAGACACCTCACGCCCCAGTGAAATCTGGCCCAATCCCTGCAAAGAAAGCATCAGAGTCCTGTAGGACCTCCCCCTCTCCCCCCACCTCTACTCCGTTACTCCTCCTCCCCCTTTTCCTCCCCCCACCCTCCACCCCTCCCCACGAGCATCTGCCTGGCCCAATCTCGCCTGGGCCAGCTCCAATAACAACATCTGCTTGGCAGCTTTTCAAGCCCACGGATAGTTATCTAACTGAGGCTTTTGTGCTGTACTGTTTATTCTATGTGAAGAAATGCCTCCTTAGTTGAAAGAGTACTTTAGAAAAACTGTGCAGCTATTAGCAAGTGAAGCACAAGGCTAATAACCCCCACCTGCTCATCAAATTAATTATGACATCTGAGTCATTATAACTCAGAAAGAAAACACGACTGCAGATTTGTCACATGGAGGAATAAACATGTATTAGGACCAGGATGAAAAAAATCAGACCGAGAGACTCAGCTGGACCAAACACATGCTTCCACCTTGGAAATATGGATCCTATCTTTCCAAGCGAAACGGATGAAGAGGGATGAGGTGGCTGACCAGACCGCCAAGCTGTTGTTACACGGAGCAGAAAGAGATAAAGTCCGAGAACAGGGAACCCCCACGGAAAACACTCTAAGGTCCAACAGTAATTTCTCAAAAAAATAAAAATAAAAACCACAGCACTGTACAAATCATGCCAGAGGGCAAAATCTACTGCCTATAACAAATGCGACCCCGTTATCACTTGGTCCAGCTTACATGATATGGACCTCATAAGGATCCCAGATGGAGAATTTTTTTCCTGAGGTACAGAAGAGTATTTTCATGGTGCTAATAAGTTTAGCAAGAAAATATGTTAGGATAAAAATTAAAATTTGTCATGAAGTTACTGCATTTCCTAACCATGAAGCTAGCATTGTTAAAAGGCAAATTCCATTCAGTGGCCGTAAACAAAATTACATTTAAGAGTCGGTCATTTAACATCATATCTCATGATCAATAATGTTTTGCTAATATGTCATACTACTGAAAGGAGCAAGTCTTCATTACGTGTTTTGAGCAAATTTAAAATTGTCACTAATCTTATTTTCTGCCATATATTTCTGGCACTTGCAACTACAAAATATATTTTAAAATATCTTACTCCCAAAGTTTGAATTTTTTATCATAATTTAAAAATAAATACAAGTACATTTTAATAAAAGTAAAATTGTTTTAAACATAACATGAACTAATGGGATGACGACCCATTCAATACAACCATGACATTTTTCCTTGCCATTATTTTAAAGGCAATAGGTTCTGATTTGCATGAATCATAATACACTATTATTTTTAAAAACACTCCTACTGAGAATTTTTGCAGCTATAAATTTAAAGCCTCTTTATTTCTCTGCAATCTTTAGTACTGAAATAACTTTTTAAAGTCTTACATGGTCCTTGTGCTGCCAATTTTATAAAACATAAATCCTACAAAAGCATATGACTATTTTGCTTAATAACTTCAGCTACACTCTGTCTTCTACCTCCAGGAAAGTCATCCATGGTAGCAACAGCTATAACCAATTCCTTAAAAAAAAAAAGAAAAGAATTGCATCTGTTTTATAAAAGCAAATCCCACAGAAGAGTTAATTTTGAAACAGAACATGCTACATTTCAAAATCCTTTGAGGTTTAATGTAAAATGAAAGCAAATATCAGGAAGCAATACGATTCGTTTTTTCTCTTAGTAAAACAATTCTGTGTTAGAGTCTTGTGCTGAGTTGATTTATGTAAATGTGTTACTTAGCCTCAACTTAAGATATAAATCCAGAGTAAACATAACAATGGCAATCTTGACACTCTACTCTGACAAATCAGAAGATTCAGTCTGTCTAGACCAAAAATGAATTAAGATCATATTGAGAATGTCAGTCCCAAGTCAAGAAAACATGCCCAGCCAGGGTATGCCAGGAAGACGATCATTCATTAATGAGCCAACAATGTTACAGAGGTTTTGCTCGTCTGGGAAAACACGTTGCTAGTTTTAAACTCCACAGCAAATCAAGTTGCTCTCTTTTAAATGGGTAAATTTTCCATCTCTTTCCCCCCATCGACCCCCAAAAGAAACTTGGCTTCTCCTTTTTTTTTATATGCACAACTCTCTACATGTCAAACTAGAACAGGCCTTGTATACTTTAAGGTACCATGGGCCAGTGCCCCAGGTAGAATGGTAGATTTGGAGCTGTGAGGAGTTAACGCCTCCCTTCTGAAAATAACTTCCAAGTTGCTTTTTAACAACTGGTGCCCACAATTCCTTTACCATGCTAGGTAACGGTTGCATATCCCACAGAAATAGGACTGTGAAGTATTTGGCAGCAGGTTTTTGACTGTGTCTCCCCAAACACATTCATACACAGGTCATGACCATGCTACGTAGGCATGCTGCACAGAGGTCTGTCTGTCCAAACCTGAAAAGCAAAGAAATTATTTTGTAAAAAAACATCCTTAGCAAGTATCAGTATTATTGCCAGTGTGACTGAGAATGCGAAAGGCATGCCAGAAAGAGGGCTATACAAAACACAGCGGTTTCCAGATCATATGTAGTATAAGATTCTTCACTTAATCTCAGCACGCATCTCCACCCCTACACTTCCTTCCCAATGGTATGTGGTCTTGAAAACACAAATGCTCACGTTTCCTGAAGCTGAGCTGCAAAGGAAAAGTCCCCTCCCAAGAGGCAGAGCTGCAGGGTCTTGGTGCCCCTGAAATTGTTCACCATAGCACCACATAATGTGACACTCACCACAATTAGCCACAGGGAAGCAGTCTTTTTTTCACCTCTGAGGTCATATAGTAGATAAGCCCATGATCTGAGATCACATCAGTGAGCAATGTTATCTACAAACAGAGTATTTTAGGAAGTCCTGTTAAAAGGGCCACAATACTGCAAGCCAAACTTGAAGCATCTGAATGGCTGAGACCCCTGTAGAGCTCATCTTGACCAATTCCTTTAGTTGAAGAGTAGAAGATGACGGATGCAAATTATCTGTCATAAATTAGACATTTCCACTGGTAAGTTTTCATCCTAAGTCATCTTTTCTCCTCTCTCATGCTCTGCCCCCTTCTCTCACTGGCATTCTTCCTCCCTACACACACACACACGCCACACACACACACACACACACACACACACACACACACACACACAGGAAGACATCCATTAATATTAAGAACCGTCTTCTGTAATGTTTTTCAGAATTTCTCAGGGGCTTAGGAGGGCTGCAGCCATGCCAAAATTACAAGCTTTCCTCGAGTCAGAAGGGATGTCTTTTCAAAGCCCAGCCCTCATTTTTCAGTCTGATGTAAGTAAATTTACCTCTGTGTGCCGGGCTGAGCAGCTTTTCTTTGTCGTTTTTGTTTTTCTAATAGCTGCAGCTCTGGCGGAGCTATTCATTTCAAAGGGAAGTTAGAAGCATTCTCCACTCTTCCCCTTTTAGATTATTTGCAGTTACTGACTCTTCTGAAATCTTAGATTTGAACAGAAACCTAAAGCACAGCACCATTTTAAAACAGCAAATCACTGGCATTCCTGGGATCACATTTCTCTAGAACGAGCATCCAACGTGAAGCCAAAGAACGAAGTCTAAAGAGGCTAAATTCTCAAAAATAAAGAGGGAGCGTTATCTTTTTTTTCAACACCGGGCCTACCATACTCTGGCAGCACACTAAAGGATCATCATCATTTGGAAACATTGTTTAAGCACCAGAGAAGAGACGGTGGACTTATGTTTGCTTCTTAGCTAAATTAACTGATTTCTCGAGAAAGTCAAATGAACTGTTCCAACATAGTCAACTTTTGGAGTATTGCTTTGGCAATAGATAAGAGATAGTCGGGTTTGTTTTTTGGTTAATTTATTTCATGAGAAAGTCAAATCAATGGCTGTAGACCATAAATCTGATGAGATCTATGATAAAGTCCAGTGAGTGGACTATCACTAAAAGTTCTTAATTTACCCTTGCCTCAATGTATTCAGTGGGCCTCTGTTTGCCATGGCTGGACCGTGCTGTTGTTCCCTCTGATGAGAGTTGTTTCACGTGGATTGGGCCAAGATCATTGTCTCTTCGTGCTCCAAGGGGTAGCCCCTGTGAATTCTCCATCTGGGTCACGTATTTAAATGAGCAATCCACAGTTCGTTACCTTTCTGTTTAACTAAAGTCAATTTCTTTACCATACTACATTCACCTACTCTAACTGGTGAACACACTTGACTTCATAACGGTTCTGGGGTTTTGACAATTGTCGATCTCATAGTAAGAAGCATAATAAAGGGATGTCAGTGCAGTTGTAGTAAACAGGGAAGAAAAACTACATGGAGCTATGGTTAGGAAGCCCTGCCAGGAAGACTCATTAATATTTCCTGAGTCATCCCATTCAACAGCATTACCTTGAAGAATAACATCTGGGTATTTAAATGAAAAACCCTATTACACACTGGGGCTTAGGTCCTTAGCATCTTGATGTCCTGGTTGTGAGTATTTACCTAAAGTATAATGCTATCTTACGTTGCATACCAAGAAACAGATGTAAAACTTAAGCCTGCAAAAGAGTGAAGTGCTGCTCTGCTTTCTGGGGCAGTTTTCAAAGGGCACTCGAAATAGATCAATACAGCAGGAAGAATGAACTCCCTCCTCCCTTCTCTTCAACGTCTCTATTTTTCTTTTACGTTGGTGAATTCCGAAACCCTACTCGATCTAAACCTATCATGCCAAAAGACTAAAAGTTGCTGAGGGTCAAAATCCCACCAGTATATCAAGAACTTCCTTGAAACTAGGAAGGGGAAAAAAAAGGCAACTTCTTACCTATAATCACAAATGAAGACTGGCAAGCACATATGGATAGCTCCACCAACTACCAATTTGTGTCAGAGTGCGAGAAGATGCACACAAAGAATTACATGGTTAGGGACTGCAGATCATTTTTTCGAAATTAAGCCAAAAAGGTATAGGTATACCACACTCGATCTTTTATGATGAGGTGGCAGGTCAAGCATGGATTTTCTTCGGATTTGAGTCACTTAAAAGGCAGTGAAAAGCAGTTGGAGGAAGATTCTTAACCCCAGCTCTAGACTGTTTGCTGGGGGAGTCATGTAATGGTTCTCGATTCCATGGACTGAATTTTAAAATGGGAACGATATCTATCTTATTTAATTGAAGAGAATATTAAGTAAGATACTTTAAGCCGGGCTCGGTGGCTCAGCCTGTAATCCCGCGCCTTGGGAGGCCGAGGTGAGTGGATTGCCTGAGCCTGAGGGTTCGAGACCCTCCTGGGCAACTTGGCAAGACCTCATCTCTACAATAAATCAAAAATTAGCCGGGCGTGGTAGCGCACGCCTGTAGTTCCAGCTACTCGGAAGGCTGAGGTGGAAGGATCACCGGAGCCCAGCAGGTCAAGGCTGCGGTGGCTGGGAGCGACCACTGCCCTCCAGTCTGGGCGACAGAGTAAGACTCCAACTCAGAAAAAAAAAAAAAAGTAAGATTCTTTAAACAAAAGACAAAGGAGCCTTGTAATTTACAAATATCAAGTATATTTAAATAGCCAAAAGGAAAACATGAACATAATCTACATATCATGACCTTCAGAGTAGTATGACTTGCAATTCAAGGACTGTAGGCGAGATGAACTGTAATACATATCAACCTCCCTCAGAGAAGGCCGAAAGGTATAGCGCCAAGGGCATTATCTGTGAACTCAAAAGGGCTTCAAATTACCTCGTCATTTCCTAGCTGGGTAACCTTTGGCAGCTTATTTAAAGACTCTTCAAGCTCAGATTTCCGCATCTTAAGATGGATAATAATAGTTCTTATCTTAAAAAGGTTGCTGCAATGTTTAAATAAAATACAATGTACAAAAGCACCAACTTTTAAAAATAAAATTCATGCAAGGGAAAGTAGATCACACCAAAGATTTCTTACAAACTGTGTGCCTTCCACATCTGTCTTATTAGTATAATTTCATGCAGTCACTTTCTGTATCTTCAAGTATTCTAGATTGAATTCAGATGATGTGCTTTTTTGAAAAGTGCATCTTTTCTGTATCAAGCAGAAACTAGGCAAAAGAAAAATACTTTTGTAAAAAGCTTTGGAGAGAATAATTCCTCAATTTTGAATAACTCTTCATGGTGCTAGAAAGAATTTTTCTTGTAATGATTTGCTACCTGTGATCCACCTGCTTAAAAAAGTTCAAAACACATTTCAAAAACAGACTATTGTCATCTTCCTGAAAAACAGAAAATTAAATCTGTTGTATTTAGGGAGATTTTTTAAAATAACAAGCTTATGGTTACTCATCTTGAAAATGAAAGAGAAAGGGCCCAATAAACAGACTTATCTTTCGCTTTCTACAATTCAGAATTTTCAAAGAAAGTACTCAAATACCCCAAACAAGTATAATACACATGGTTTGCCGACAGAATTTATTCTAAGCATCTCCAGGCAATACACACACACACAAACACACACACTAAAATTTTTGAATCATTAAGTCATTTGGAAGAATCTCCAGAAGTGTGCCGAGGCATGTTTTTGGTGTTTTGCCAAATTATGTGCTTCTGTTTGTGGCTTTCAAATATGGATTAGACAGATGCACAAGCATGTACTGTTTGGCAAGTAGCGACAATGGTCTAGTCTGAATTTAGTAATTTAAGCTTTTCATTAGTCCTCTTAGGTGAAAGAAAGAATTAACAACAACTTGTTTGAGCTCTATCTTTATATCCCTTTGTCATCCAT
Source organism: Tarsius wallacei (assembly GCA_963574415.1). NCBI lineage: Eukaryota > Metazoa > Chordata > Mammalia > Primates > Tarsiidae > Tarsius > Tarsius wallacei. The sequence continues at coordinate 19,883 of CAUYQG010163008.1, forward strand.
TCTTGTTCACTTGCCATAGATTAGAAGCCAAAGGAATTTCAGATGTCCTCTGCAGATAGACCGAAAGCAAGGGCTTCACCACGGGGTTCAAATGTCAAGTACATTTAAACTGGGACTTGAACTTTTATTCAGTGTTATTCTAAGGCTATAACTCTGCTTTTCTGAGTTCCCCACTGTACTGGAATATCCAGTGTGCCCTCCTTTTCCTGACAGAGAAAAGATAGAAACTACCTAAGAGGTAAAAGGTCACTTAAGATTTGTGTTTCTCTTGTCTTCAAACTACCATGCACAAAAGTAGAATTCTACATGGGAAAGTGATCGCAAAGATGTTTCTGTCTCCTGTGACCGTTTCTGAGATAAGCTCTGTCCCTGCCGCCCTGCTTCATGCCATGGACACTCCAGACATCAGAGACCAGCCTCCCAAGACCATGAGCTTTGGTACTAAATTCAGAAGCAATTCCAAGGCAAAGTCAATCCCAAACTCTTATCACAACCATCCTGATAACTGATTTTTTATCAGAATCAGTGCCGTAATCATTATACCTGTCAGTCCCTCTCCAGATCACCTAGCGAACACCCAGGAGAGTACAATTGAGTTGTGGTATCTGACATTTTCTTCTGTTGGTGGGTAAGAATAATCGGATGTCCAATAGAAAAGTTCACAGGAACCAAGAGGTTAAAAAGGACTAATTGCTGACAGGGGTCCACTGTTAATTGAGTCCTCTGTGTGAAGCTACAGGAAGATTAGTTTATACAGCTGCCGCTATTTGTCATAACATTGCTAACAAGACACATATGTTCAATGGAAGTCTTATTCTGAACCTCCAAAACTGGACAGTCCCATGGTCTGAAACATACGTGGAAATCAATAAGCGACACTATCCAGAGGGAAGATCAGTGAGTACCAGCAGGCTGTTTCAATGGCTGCAGAAAGAAAAAAAGCCAGCCCCTGAGTGAGCACAGCCTAGAATCTTCTGGTTTGGGGTTAGTGAGCAAAACCTGAAAAACCAAGGTGGGCTGGGCGTTGGTTGGGGCAGCATCCTGTAAGGCTCATTGCTAAGGTGAAATGTTATCTACTGTTTAGTGGGGAATATAGACCTTTAACCCCAGCATGATTCCTAATGGTGACTTTCTCCAAATAAAGTGAAAATCATGGACTGAGAGAAAAGATTTCCAGTCAGGGAATGAAGCTAACCATGTCATTTGTCCCTTGTATTTTCCAGCAGTAGAAATCTATTCTGCATTAAAAAAAAAGTGGTACATCTACACGATGGAAAGTTACACACCCTTAAAGTAGGACAAAATCATGAACTTCACAGCAACTTGGATAAACTTAGAGTCTATCATACTGAGTGATCTATTGCAGAAACAAAGAACTGAGTATCACATGTTCTCACTCATAAGCAGACCTTGAACAATTATTGTAATACAATAAAAAAAGGATTGGCAGTAGTGGGAAACTGCCAGGGGAAGGGGGGACACCTCACCAACAAGGATACCTGCATAATGAAC